>CAJHQP010001809.1:0-102048 GCA_905132765.1 Moricandia arvensis
AAACCAGTTATAATTGTCATTTGAAAATTATTACAAAAAATAATTAAATTATTCAAACAGCGAGTATTAAATCTATTTACCTTAAACGGGTAGCGAAGGTCGCATTATCTTGTTCGTCTCTCTAGGGTTTTTAAGCTTCGCCATGAAAACACAGCAGAGGAACAACGATTGTCAATTCATTAAGACGCAACACGCGATCGAAAACCTCAGATAATGGAAGAGATAGCTCCTCATTGCCTATCCCAATCGATATGATAATTGAGATCTTCTCAAGCTATATGTCGTTGCGTATCGAAGCTCTGGTCCTCCATATTCCGCCTTGCAGATTTCACAGAGATGTTCTTAATAAAATCTTATACACGCCCGCAGCTCTTTCTCACACGTGTAACAAACAATGAGCTGTTCCTCTTCTCTTCACCACATAACTTGTCTCCTAGAGTAGCCAACTTTCATATGTGTTTGTCCTTTGGTAGTTCTGGTGGAATTAGTTGTTGTCCTCCTGTCCATGGTTTTGTCCGTATTAGAATTAAACGGGGAAATAAAACAGTGTTGGTGATATGTAACCCTAGCACCAGACAAGTCCTACATTTACCCAAAGTGAAAACTAGGAGACTTGACGTGAGGAGCATGTTTGGTTATGATCCGATTGATAAACAATTCAAAGTATTGTGCATGAAACCATTAAGAGATGGAAGAGAGTATCACGAGGATCAAGTTCTGACATTAGGAGCTCCGAACCGGTCATGGAGAATGCTTGAGTGTTGCATTCCCCATTATGCTTATCCAGCTGGAGAGATCTGCATCAATGGTGTTTTATCTTATAAATCTATTAATCCGTCAAGAGAGATTTATTTAATAGTTTGCTTTGACGTTAGGTCCGAGAAGTTCAGTTTTATTGAAGTCAAGGGAGCTCTCAGAGAGCACTGCTCCCTGGTGTTTTGATAAACTACAGTGATAAATTAGGTTTATTTATGCCTGAAGATTATGTCGAGAATTTTGGCGGCTTTGTTACTGAAAGAAGTAAAGGTGTTCAGTTGTGGGTCCTAGAAGATGTTGAAAAACATGAATGGTCGGATAATAGCTTCTCATTGCCGTCTACGTGGAAGAGCCATTCTAGACTTCATTGGAGTGACTCGGACAAACGAGATTGTGTTGGCGCTGACCTTCCCATCCCACGCTTTCTACCTCTTCTACTTAAATACCAATAGGAACACTGTTGTCGTAAGATTTGTTGAAATCCAAGGAACGAATGTGTTTAACTATGGAATGCAACACATCGTTTTAGACCATGTGGAGGATGTGAAGCTCTTTGATGTTTAGTTACTTCATAACTTAGAGACTGTGTTTAGCTTCTCGGTTCTCATCAGTTGATCATTAGACAGATCTTAATATATGTACGATTAACTTTTTTTATGTGGATTATTTCCAATCTACTCTCTTTTTTACTCTTTACAGTGATTGTTCTAACTTATGTTTTTGTTTGCTAGTGGAAGAAGTAGAAGTGTTAATTTGTGTGTGAATCATATAGCCAAGCAAGATCTTTTACTATGGAATACATTTGATTTCTTGTAAGTGTTTAACGAACTGTGTATTTATCAGCTGCTTGGAGTTGTGGCATACATGAGTTTCTTGCATCTCAAAGCTTATCATACCTCACTGAAATGAAATTAAAAAAAAAAATAGTTCTCTACATGACAAACTTTGAATACTATTGTCGTGGTAAGATCTTGTGGCACAATCAGTCGCGCTCTTGTCATGAGCTCTACCTCAGCAACTCGAGCCCAAAACAACAGATCATGCACATTTGTCCAATCATATAGCTAAGCAAAATCCTTTTAGTATAATGGAAAGTTGACTCAAATGTTATAGTAATAATGACTTATTATCAGAACCTTACAAATTTTCTTTTTATTACTGGAATATTTTTAATATCCAGCGTGCCCTTTTATTACATCGAGACAAAAAACGTATTTATAAGAATGCCATTATTTTTTAGTGTCACGTAAGCGAAAAACCGGCGCAACGTAGGAAATCGTGGAAGTGCGTTAATGAACTCAGCCATAAAGTGCTTGACGGCTGAGTTATGATTATGTTGCGGCTGAGTTAAGTAACGCCGCTGATTTACACACATAAATCAGCCATCAATACGGCTGAGTTATGAGATATGGACTGACTTACTAACATAAGTCAGCCGTTAATGACGGCTGATTTACTAAAATCTGGCTTATTTATGAGATAACGACTGAGTTACGACTATTGTGAATCAAAATGTAGAATACAATACATTATTTATGCATAATAAGATTCTCATAGTTTTCAATTGATCATGACATGACTTGATAATACAAAGAAAAAGTTATTCAAAGATTGTCACACCTTTCAATATATTATGGCATGATTGATAATGCAATGAAAAATTACTAAAAAGTCTCATATTTTTCAATCTAATATGACAAAATTTGATAATGCAATGAAAAAGTTATTTAAAAATTCTCACAGATCTCAATCTACTATGACATAATTTGATTATACAATGAAATTTAAGATTTCATATTTTTTTTCTAATATGGCATGATTTGATAATGCAATGCAAAAGTGATTTAAAGATTCTTAAGATTTTCACATTATTCAATTTCTTAAAACACGATTTGATTCTACAAAGAAAAACTGATTAAAATATTATGATATTTGCTGGTTATCACACACTCAATTATTTCTATATATACTATCAGAACTCTTTGTTGATTATCAATTTAACAAAGAAAAAATGATTTAATTATTCTGTTATTACTCAATTTTTACACACTCTCAATTTTCTCTCTTAAAACGAATTTTAATTTTTCAAATTCACTACATTTAGATGCTTCTTCTTCCTCTTCAAATGATGATGAAAATCAAGAAATGATCGATAATCTCGAAGCACCAATTAAAGTTAGCAAAGAAGCTCCACCTATGGAGGTTAATATCGAAGAACATGATAATATTCGTTTCCAAGATTTTTTCGCACAATTTACAAGAATTAAAGATAAAGACATTTATTTCAAACTTCAAAATGATTTAATTGATCATTTGTGGAAAAGATATAAGGTTGATGCTTCTTTATAAAATCTAGTATTGTTGTTCTTTATTTATGTTATGCGTGATAATTTTATTATATGATAATATTGAATTTATAACAATTATGTTAAATTATTTTAAAATAAAATAGTTGAGTAAAATTAGTAAATATGAAAAATATAAAGTGTTATTAATAACTAATGATAAATTAGAGATATAATATATTTTAAATATTTTTTTTACAAGAAAGAATGAAGCAAATTATTGAAGAAGATATTACTTCATTTTTGCTTCATTTTGAAGCAAAAATTGAAGTTAACCCATTGGAGGTGCCCAAATGGTTAACAATGTTACCACTGGATTATTTTAACATATAAAATCTTTTTGTATATATATACAGTTCCAATATTGATCATTTACACAATTAATAGGCAAAGGAACAAAACGAAACACTATTTTCTAATTTCTAATCAGGAAAGTTTAACTTACATGTAAACTCTTCATATTATATATATATATATATATATATTTGTTATTCATATTTAAATGTTACTCGGAATTAATTCAGAATCAATAATACCCGATTCACATCGGTATAAAATTCATTTATGTGGTAATATTAGCATTGCATTTGGAGACATGTGTGAAGGATTATTAGCTATTTGGGTGGGTAGTAATAATTCTCACATTTTATGTTTTTGTTAATTATTTAAATTTTTATTTGTGTATTTGTTCGCCATACTGTAAAGATATTGTATATGATGTTTTTTTCCATAAAGCTAAGAAGAAAGAATGGATATTGACAGTCCTATAATATAGAATGACTCAAAATTTGCTTTCAAATACAAAAGTGTATCCCAAATTCAATCAAATACAAAAGTAACTCAAACGCCTATTAAAAATACAACAAACTTCTTATGAGCAAACAAAAAATTGTATTCAATTTTACCATTATAATCTTTTCGCGTGAGAAAACTTTGTTGTAAGTCTTCTCTGAGAAGATTTTCCTGTAAATCTTCTCGTACACTTAATCTTAAAAATAATTTAAAAAAATATTTATATGAGGAAAATTTTGAAATCATGTAACTATAAACATTAATAAATCATGTAAATTTAAAAATACTAAAATTGAATTATTTTCAACATAGATGAGTGAATGTAGATTGAGTTATGATTGTCTTTGGTTTAGGTTATAGTAACATATGTTGTAGTATTGTTTGTATTTTTAGGATTATATGTTTTAATCTTAATTTTTTTTGATTTTTTTTTACTTATATGTGTTTACTTTAGTATATATTAATCACATTATAAGTTGATTTCAGGTTTAATGAAGTTTTTTTTTTGCTATTTAGTTAGTTATTTGATTAAGGGTTTTGGAATACTTCTAGAAGACTTCATAATGCACTAGAAGACTTCCTGAAAAACTTCCCACTTAAATTTTAGTAGAATTTAAGTTTCCCGCCTAATGCGAAGTCTTCCACAAGTCTTTCAAAAGTCTTCTAGGAGTCTTCCAGAAGTCTTTTAGAAGTCTTCCAGAAGTGTTCTCATGTATTAAATTATAGAGTTTTGAAAGACTTCCAGAAGAATTCATAATTTGTGAAGTCTTCTCTTAGAAGACTTCTCAGAAAGCTTTTATATAGAAATACTTCACCTAATTGGGATTTTTGTCTCCATATATAAAGAAAATTTACATATTCTCTTTCTTCCTTTCAAATGGCTGCAACAAAAATGTAATGTTTCTCACTCTAAAACTCTCCAACCTCTCTCTAATCCTTTTAGACTTGAAAACACCTAATTTTATATTCATTTCTCATTTTTCTCTAATGTATTCTCACTAATTTATCTTATTTTTGCAGATTTTTCGTTATGGTTCTCACCTTTCACTCTTTTAAAGATAAATCTATAAATTTTGAATATGTATTTTTGGTGTGTTTTCTATGTTATATTCTAAAAATTTGTATATACAACTTAATGTAACAAGGTTAAATGTATGACCGTTTTAGGGAAATTATCAAAAATACCACTTTTCTTGTACCACTTTTCACTTTTACCATAATCACTTTTACCTTTATTTTTTAAAAGGAAAAAACACACTTATAACCATTGGGTTAATTAGTCGAAGACTTAGGGTTTAGAGTTGAGGGGTGGGGGTAGGGTGGGGTAGGGTGGGGTAGGGTTTAGGAATGTGAAATTTAGGATTCTAATTAATTTTAAAAAAAAAATTCTCTTAAAAATGGTATTTATGAAAATGTCTCTTTGATGAAAGTAAAAATGAAAAGTGGTACAACAAAAGTGGTAAACTTGAAATTCTCTCCCTTTTTATTCCTCCTTGATGTTTGTGATATTGTTCAATGGTTAAAGGTCTGAACTTTTCTTTTTGGTATGAAGGAAAAGAAGATAACACAAATTTTATGTAGGTGAAGCCTCTAGAGGCATTAACAAGTTTAAAGATTAGACCTTTTTGATTCCTCTTTTGTTTTTGATAGTGTTCTTTGCTTAAAAATCTGATATTTTCTTTTTGGTATGAAGGAGAAGAAGATAATAATTAGAAAGACTTCGGAAGACTTCTGAAAGACTTCAGAAGACTTCGGAAGAGTCCTGGAAGACTTCAGAAGATTTCTGGAAGACTTCTCGAAGACTTCTAGAAGACTTCCTCAAAGATTTCTCTCTTAAATTTTAGTAGAATTTAAGTTTTCCGCATAATGTGAAGTTTTCCACAAGTTTTACAAGTCTTCTTCTAGTAGTCTTCCGCAAGTTTTCCAGAAGTCTCCCATGAAAATGTTAATGGTTATTTTGTAATTCTTTTGTTTATGATATGTTTAATGATTTATATGTGTACTCTTTTAAATATGAATTATTTTGTAAATTTGAAAATATGTTAATGAAAATAATTAGTAAAAAGGTTTATGTTTACAATATAATTTTCCAAAAGTGCTTGAAATTATTGAAAACTCATAACAAAAAAGTTTAAACATACTACTCAAAACAACATAAAAATTTAGTAATATTTACTACAAACTAAGAAAAAAATACTTCTCAAGAAAACTTAGTCAATAATTCACCAAAGATCAAACAATACATAAGTCTCACTAGAAAAAGTTAAGTCTTCTCTCAGAAGACTTCTGGAGAAGTCTTCTCGGAAGCAGAAAATTTAAACTGAAAACTTAAATTTTTAAGTAAAATTTTCAATTTTGATTTTCATAAAAATTAAAAAGTATATCTTAAGATATAAGAAGGCACACTAAACCACATGAATTGATATTTTTGAAGTTACTTGACAATTTGAAATTTGGAAAATATATATTAAAGTTACTTAACAAATTTTACGAAAACAAACGTAGAAGACTTCCCCGTAAGTTTTCTCACTGAAGACTTCCCTGTAAGTATTCACAATTTAGCTAGAAACATTAATAAACATGAATTTTTTTAACCTCATAATTATCACCAATTAAGTTATGAATTTCACTCAAGAGGCTCAAGATTGACTAATACACATGAATTAACAAGAAAAAAGTAAAATTCATTGTACGTTTTGAGAAAATTGAAGTTTAATAAAGATTACTGTAGAAGACTTTTAGGAAGTCTTCTATAAGAAGACTTCTTAAAAAAGGTAAAATTCATTTTACGTTTTGAGAAACTTGAAGTTTAATAAAGATTGACGTAGAAGACTTCTTAAGAAGTCTTCCGTTTAGGTCATTTTTGCAATTTATGAATAAAAACTTCTTAAGAAGACTACTCTACAAAAGACATCTTGAGAAGTCTTCCTTTGTAAATATTGGCTTACTTTTGAATTTGAAATATTTTCAAAATCTCTGAGAATACTCCTAGAGAAGTCTTCTACGATAAAAATGTTAGTTTTACAATTGACCAAAATTTGTCAAAAATTTGACTTTTTATAGAAGACTTCTTTAGAAGTCTTCTTACGTTCACATGAAATCTTCTCACTGTCGCAGAAAGTCTTTGTGAGTTATTTTTGCAATTGAATATATTTGACTTTTTCAGAGAAGACTTTTTTAGAAGTCTTTTGTTAGAAAACTTCTAGGGAAGTCTTCTCTCGGAACCAAAAGTTTGACAAAAAATCAGGAATAAAATTTGAGAAGACTTCTCAAGAAGTCTTCCATCAGAAGACTTCTTAAGAAGTTTTCTCGTAAATAATAATTTTTTAGTATTAATTGTCAATTGCAATAGTAACCCACCCAGACTTCTTGTGACAGTGAGAAAACTTCATTAAACAGTAAAGAAGACTTCCCAAGAAGTCTTTTCAGAGAAGACTTCCCGGGAAGTCTTCTATAAAAAGTTATTTTTGACAAACTTTGGTAAATTGCAAAATTAACATGTTTATCCGAAAAGACTTCTAGGGAAGTTTTCTCGTTTCTACTTGTTTTTTTGTTAACAAATGAATGGTATAAAAACACACAGAAAATGTCAATTGCAAACCTATACTATGCATTGACCAGAAGACTTCTAGAGAAGTCTTCTTCACGAACAAATCTAAAGAAAAATCAATTTCATATCTTGAACCCGTGAGATGACTTGTTTAGCTTCTCTAAACTCATAGATCTTCACCAAGAATGCTACCAGCTCGTTAATTACCAAAAACATGAGTTTCAATGTCTCTATGAACCTTACAAAGTTTGATATCAAAATCTTGAATTTTTGGATGAATTTTGAGAGAAAGTGAAAGAGATGTGGATAAATACTTGATGAAGACGAGGATGATAGAGTGAAACACTCATTTAAAAGAAATAATGATATTTTCGTGAATAACTCGAACATTTAGGGTGAATAAGACAAATAAAAGTTCAAAAAAATGATGGATTAGTTTTGCATTTTGAGTCACTTTTACAAAACACCCAATATTGAAATGTGGTTTTATATGCTTAACATTGTAGAGATATAAAACACAAACAAAAAGAAAAATAAATTATAGAAAATTAAAAAAACTTTGTTGAGAAAAAAAAGAAGAAAAGAAGTTTAAAAGCATCCGCATTGATAAGAGATTTTGAGTTTCTTAACAATATATTTTAGCAATTAAAATTATCAGTTAATAAACATGCGTCAAGTATTAAGAGAGTCCCTCACAAATGTTAGCAAAATTATAAACTAGACTGCTTCTTGCATTTTCTACCTTTTCTTCTTTTTTTATATTTTTTATTTTTATTGGTGAAAGATTAATCGAGAGATTTATGCTGGTGCTTTAAAAATTTATAATTTTTTTTTATATATTAGCTTTTTGAGTAATGGCAGTGAAAGTGCTTGATTGGGAATATGATGGGAATGAAACATATATGAATCGGACTTTGTTCCGGCAAGAGGTCAATGTTTGGCACAAACTGAACCACCCAAATGTAACAAAGCAGTCAAAATTACGGAGAATAGTGTATGAGTCTGTTTAAACCTTGAATGGAACAGTTTATTGTAACAGTCAATGGCGCGAGAAATATAAAAATACCATCAACTGATACAGAAAATTCTTTGCCACAAATAGCTTGTTGTGTTTGTTATGGAATATGATCCTTATGGAACATGAAAAAAGTTTGTGCCTAATAGACACAAAAAAACTCTGTTAAAATTGTTTAATGACGTAGAATTAAGCTTAAGTCTGTTAAATTCTATTAAAATTGCTATAACTCTGTTAAACAATTCTCATCGTCTTCTCTCTATAAACTCTCACCAACAAAAAAACGTAGTCCTTACTCCAACTCTGGTTTCTGCTGGTGTTGGAGGCTTCCTCTGTTCCCTCCATCTTGTTTTCTTTTTGCTAGCCTCCTCTGGTTTCGTTCCTCTCCGAGATGCACTGTGCTTTATGATTTGCCGCCTCCTCTGCTTGTTGACGCCTGCTTATGAGGGTTTCACGGCGAAGGGTGTCGACAGTTGTTGGAGTTCAGGCGAGGAGAGTTCTTCAAGACTATAGGTACTAGTCGGCTTTTGGGTCGAGGGTTTTTCCAAAGTTGTTTTTCCCCTTTTAGATCTTGGGCTGCTCTCGGGGTTTGACGGCGTGTGGCTTTGATAGGTGGCTCCTCCATGTCGGATCTAGGCATTTACATGTGGTCTTTGTTTCTTGGTGTTCTGGCGGAGGGGTGTGGCGGCGCGTGACTTTACCCTTCATGTGGTGTCTCATTCATGGGTCTCTTGTTGTCAAAGCTCAGGGGTTACGTCATGTCTTCTTCGCATTGGCACGTTCACAGGTTTCTCCGGTTCCTCGTGTGTTGATTTACCGGTCTTGTATTTCGTGCGTCCTCAGCTCGATGGTTTGGTTTCGGGTCGTCTATGGCTTCGATTCGGTTTAATTGCAGTTGCTTCCTCCTTGCTCATGTTCAGCTACGGCTCTCCCATTTAAGCGTGCCTGGTGGTTCCGTCGCGAACAATCACCGGCGAGTCTCTCCAGTTTCCTAGTCTTCGGCTGTTCTTTGTGTTTGGTTTGATGATTTGTTCCGCGTAAGCCGGTCAGGTTCTCTGGTTCTCAGAGTCTGACCATGTCCAGGTCTCCCATCTATGCTTTGTTATTGGGATAGGTTTGCCATGGTGTTACCGTGTGTTTGAACACAACTTCCCAGCTCTTTAACTTTGCGTTCTAGTTGATGCGTCTCAAGACGTAGACCCATCCCAGGGTAGTGATCATGTTGTACAGCTCGACCCAACCGAGATTTTCCCATCAGATCATGTCGACCGTGCCAACCGTGTTGTCTACCGTATAACTCCGAGGGCGTCCAGAATGGAGCTAAGTATGGACCACGACCTGACAATGGAACTGACCGACCCACTGGCGTCCTTTCCCGACCAATTCGACGAGCTAAGACTGATAGTCAAGCTAGAATCAACTTGGGACAAGAAGAATCCGAAGAAGACCGCATCTTATCCCTTCTGACCCTTTTGGTTTGTACCACATGTCCTGATGCCCACGACCTTGTCTCAGTGTTCGACCCCATGAAGCACTTCTCATTTGGACATTTCTCTAAGGCAAGGATACTGAAGCTGTCTGAAGACTTAGCCCACATGGGGACACAACTCGTTCGCGTGGAACACCCGGCGAGCCGTACGGGTTGAACAGATCACGTCCTGATCCTTACCGCCATGGATCATACTGGTACGAATGAACCTGGACAGTAGGCAAAGGGTCACCTTGACCAGTCCGCATGAAACAAAGAGTTATTTGACTATCTTTTAATTTCTAGTCTTTGTTGTTTTCCTAGGTGTGTTTTCCCACAAATTCTTTAAGTCTTTCTTTGACTACTTTTAGTATAAATATGTAAACACATCCCATGAATAATCGACTTTTCCCCCTTTTTATGAGTTTATCTCTTTGTTCTTCGATTAAGAACACTTCTTGTTTCTTGGTGCGTAATATCCAAGTAAACAACCTTCTTCTTTGTTGGATTTGTGCGTCATATCAAGCAACAACCGGAATTGAGAATATCAACAGCTTTCTGCAACTGTTGTGCGACCCTTCAATCCATCATTTCTCACTCGATTCGTTTGAGATCATATCCATCTACAATACGGCTGAATGATCCTTATTTAGGGCGTATCAAAGTGGTATCAGAGCCACTCTACCGGTATTGTCTATCCATCTTCTTATTTTCCATTTCAAAACACTTCTTTTTCTATCTTTAATCCGGGCCACTACCTTACCTATCGCCATTCTTATTTAAAAAAAAAATAGAAAAAGAAAAGTAGAAGAAAAAAAGAGAAAAGAAAATCTGATCTCGGTTAGGAGGTGGAAGAGAAATTCTGCTTGGCTTAGGAGAAATCCAGCCTTGGACTCGTTAATACAGATTTCACAAATCAAATCTCTTATCTCTGTATCTTGTTTCTTCCCTTATTGCTTGGAAATTCTATTGGGTTCCTTGGATTTGTTCTCTTAGAGCATCCATAATGGTGTGATCTCATTGTGGATCCTTAGCAATATATTATTATTATCATTATTTTGAACAGTTAAGGATTCTAAGCCAAATTGTATGTGAAATGGTGTTCTCCAATCCGGAATCCTTAGAAAAAAATATAATTTTTAAAAATGTAAAATGAAATTTTTTTATTGAATGATTGAATATTAAAATACAACAATTATTAATTTCCATTACCAAATCTGTTCCAAATATTTTGAATTAAATCATTCTTCAATTGGTCATGTATACGCCTATCGCGAACATGAATCTGAATGCCACGCATTTACTCGACACTTGGAGACGTGTACGTACTATAAGACATATCCATCCGTGAACTTCTGGTTATGTCTCCTTCTTCGAATTCAGTTAGATCGTACTGAGTGTATCCGTCTCGTTCATTTTCGACTATCATATTGTGGAGTATGATGCATGTTCTCCTTATCTTCCCTAGCTTATCCTTGTCCCATGAAATAGCCAAGTTTTTCACAATTTCAAACCGAGCTTGCAATACTCCAAAAGCCTGCTTCACATCTTTTCGGGTTGCTTCTTGATATTTAGGAAATAAATCTGCTTTAAGACCTTGAGGGAGTGAAATAGATTGGATAAATGTTGCCTAGTTTGGATAGATACCGTCTGTGAGGTAGTACGCCAAATTATACATGTGTCCGTTGACCATGTACTCTACCGTGAGAGCTCGACCTTGTATAATGTCATCCAAAACAGGAGACCGATCAAGGATATTAATATCGTTTAAGGTACCTGGAAGACCAAAAAACGTGTGTCATATCCAAAGATCATGTGAAGCAACAACCTCTAAGACAATTGACGGTTCTCCTGAAGAAACAGCCTCTAAGACAATTGACCGTTTCCCTAATCGATTGAAAACCCCAAATCGAAAACATCCCCAAATCGTTTCCAAAAACACAATACCAAACTCTAAATCGCGAGGAAAATATCATGCAAGATCCCCAACTTGAAACCCTAATCGATTACATCCATAAATCAACAGAGGAAGGCACAGATTTACCAACTATAGTCGGAGCCTCGCAATCGCCTTTTGAGGAACCAGAGTTATTTTTTATCGTGTCGGGAATGATATTTTCAAGACAAAAAAAAACAAAATTGAAACCGAGATTCTAATGCCACGTCACTAAGGATTTGATATGCAAAACCTCTTGGTTAAGGATCAATCCTTCATAAACCGAGATTACATATTATTATTTTAATTCAAAAGCGTTAAGGATTTGAGCTTAAGGATTCGTATTATTTCCCGTTGCGGCTGCTCTTAGAACTTTGGGAGAAAACTCCTGAGTGACTTATAAAATGCAGAGAAAAATACTTGTGTGGGTGAGATTAAACACTTGAGAGTGTGAGGATTTATATTTACTAACATTTGTGTTGAGATATTCAAGAAAACCATAGAAAGTGATGGAGAAAGAAAACGTTCGGAAAATTCTTTTGCTGGGTTATCTAATTTGCAAATGAGGGCTTTGAATGATTCTATGTCTAACCTTATGAATGCAGGTCTAGAACAGCTACACAAGAGGCTTGATGAGATTCAGGCTGGTCAACAAACTCGTCCTAGAACCACATCACGGAGAGAACGACTAAGAAGAACCAACTGATCGGATGATGAAATTGAAGAGGAGGAGTTTCGTGAAGACGATGACCGATCCATCAACCGAACTATGAGGGGTCCAAGAAACCGTGATCAAGGTTATGTCAATCCTTTTGCTAGGAGAACTGAACGAACCGATGATGGTTAAGGTGGTTTAAAACTTAACATTCCATCATTTGATGGCAAAAACGATCCAGATGCTTTTCTAGAATGGGAAAGAAAAATTGAGTTAGTTTTTTATTGTCAAAATTTTTCTGAACTCAAGAAGGTTAGGTTAGCATAAACTGAGTTTACTGGCTATGCTATTAACTGGTATGATCAAGTTGTGACTCACAGGAGAATGAACGGTGGACGACCGATAGCTTCATGGGATAAGCTCACTACCATGATGAGGAAACGGTTGTTCCGGAACACTACAATCGATATCTCCACCAAAGACTCAGACATTTTCTCCAAGGAACCAAATCCGTGGAGGATGAGATGGGAATCGTGATGATCAAAGCGGATGTAGAGGAGAACTTGGAAGCTACCATGGCTAGATTCCTTGCAGGCCTCAACAGAGACATTCAAGAAAGAATGGAGCTTCAGGAGTATGAAAGTTTGGATCAGATGTTGCACAAATCAATTATGATAGAACAACAAATCAAAAGGAGGGGACACTCTAAACCATCATTTGCTCCAAAGCCAAGTTACCAGGATAAAGGTAAGTCCCTAGCCACAACAAATACTACTTTTAAGACTAGTGTTCATGCTTGTGTTGATAGAGGAAAGGCAGTAGAAACCAACAACCGGGCAAGAGACATTCGGTGCTTTGGATGTCAAGGTCTTGGACACTATTTCAACAAGTGTCTGAACCAGAAGGTGATGATTCTCTCGGAGAATGGAGAAGTTGAGTCCGATGACGATAAGGAGGACAAGGAAGATCTCAGTCCAATCTTTGATGAGGAGGACGACTCATTCGACTACCCACATCAAGGACCACTTCTTGTCACTAGGAGGCCCTTGGATGATGATCTAGGTCCCATCTTTGATGAGGAAGACGAACACTTGGACGATAATCTTGGTCCTAAATTTGATAAGAAGGACGACCACTTCAACTATCCCGCACAAGAACCACTTCTTGTTACTAGAAGATCATTGAGTGTTCAACCTAAGTCTAGTGATCGTGAACAAATGGAGAATCTCTTTCATTCTAGATGTTTTGTTCAAGATAAGGTTTGCTCTTTGATTATTGATGGTGGCAGTTGTACTAATGTTGCTAGTGACACTCTTGTTAGGAAGCTTGGACTTGAGACTCGACCACATCCGCGACCTTTCAAACTAGAATAGTTGAATGATACTGGTGAGTAGTACGTGAGACAACAAGTTATGGCTCTTCTTACCATTGGCCGCTATGAGGACGTGGTCGTTTGCAATGTTCTACCCATGGACGCAAGCCACATCCTTCTAGGTCGGCCATGGCAGCTCGACAAGAGAGCAGTGCATGATGCTTACACCAACCGCCACTCCTTTGATCATAAGGGAAAGAAAATCACTCTGGTTCCTTTAACCCCTTTGGAGGTTCATCAAGATCAGATTCAATTGAAGAAGAGTCGAGGCAAAGAGCCTAAACCAGCCGAACCTGAGGTCTCTCCTAAGAATTCTAATTTCCTTATCAAGGAAAGTCAGGTAAGGAAGTCTTTGTATTCTCAGCATCCATTTCTTTTAATTGTGTATAAAGAAACTCTAATGGCTTCTTCTGACCTTGTGGTATAATGGCTTCTTCTGACCTTGTACCACCCCCGAGTGAATTGATTGCATGAGTTTTCTGATGTTTTTTCAGATGAGAATCCTAAGGGATTGCCACCGATAAGAGGCATAGAGCACCAGGTTGATTTTGTACCGGAGGCCTCTCTTTCAAACCGGCCAGCTTATCGAACCAACCCATTGGAAACAAAGGAACTTCAATGCAGATTGGATAGCTTCTTGAGAAATGCTACATCAGAGAGAGCCTAAGTCCTTGTTTGTACCTAAGAAGGATGGCTCTTGGCGCATGTGGGTGGACTACTGTGACATCAACAACATTACGGTAAAGTATAGACATCCAATCCCTAGGCTTGATGACATACTTTATGAGTTACATGGTTCCTCTGTTTTTTCTAAAATAGATTTGAAAAGTGGCTATCACCAAATTCGCATGAAAAAAGTGATGAGTGGAAAACTGCATTTAAAACTAAGCTAGGATTGTATAAGTGGCTTGTCACGCCATTTGGTCTTACTAATGCCCCTAGCACATTCATGCGTTTGATAAATCATATCTTGCGGTCCTTTATTGGTTATTTTGTTGTTGTCTACTTTGATGACATTCTTATCTACAGCAAGAGTCTTGATGATCATAAACTACATTTGAAATCTGTTCTTGAAGTTCTTCGGAAAGAAAGGTTGTTTGCAAATCTTGGTAAATGCTCTTTTGAAACATATCACGTGGTTTTCTTAGGCTTTGTTGTAGTCGCTGATGGACTCAGAGTGGGTGAAGAGAAGATCAAAGCCATATGTGACTGGCCTAGTCCAACGACTTTTGGAGAGGTAAGGAGCTTTCATGGTCAAGTTGGATTCTACCGGAGGTTTGTTCAGAACTTCAGTACTATAGCAGCCCCACTCACAGAAGTGATCAAGAAGAATGTTGGGTTCAAGTGGGAACAAGCTCAAGAGAAGGCATTTCAGATTCTTAAAAAGAAGTTAACTCAAACTCCTTTGCTTACTCTTCCTGGTTTCTCTAAGACTTTTGAAATTGAATGTGATGCCTCAGGCGTGGGTGTTAGTGTTGTTTTGATGCAGGAAAAGAAGCCTATTGTGTACTTTAGTGAGAAGCTAGGAGGAGCCACGCTCAACTACCCCACTTATGACCAGGATTTTTATGCTTTGGTAAGGTCTCTCCAAACGTGGCTGCATTACCTTTGGTCGAAGGAGTTTGTGATTCACACGGATCACCAATCTTTGAAACACCTCAAAGGTCAGCAGAAGTTGAACAAGAGACATGCACGTTGGGTCGAATTCATTGAGACTTTTCCTTATGTCATTAAGTACAAACAAGGTAAGGAAAACGTGGTGGCTGATACCTTGTCTAGGAGGTATGTTCTTCTTTCAGCTCTTGAAACTAAGTTGCTCGGTTTTGAATTCACCAAGGATTTATATGCAACTGGTTAGGATTTTAAAGAGATTTTCAGAAAATGTTCCAAAGTCGCTTATGGAAAATATTATCAAATGTCTTGATTTTTATTCTTTGATAACCGCTTGTTCGTGCACTTGGTGGGTTAAAACTTTAAAATGAGTCATTTTAAAACTTTTATTTCTGCACTTGGCGCAAGATACCTAATTAAATTATTTTTCCGATCATGTCTTCAAATTTGACAACAATTTTAACATAGTTTTTTGGGGTAACAATGTTAAAATATATTACTGAGCTTTTATTTTATTTTTTTACAAGAAAGACATAGATAACAAGAAACAAAGGGATAATAATGAACTAAACACAATTCAATCTAATTAAGCAAGGATTTACTTAAACTTCAAATCCAAAGGCTAAACATACAGTAAACCAGAACACACACTTGCAAAAAAATCAAACCCGCAGTGATTAGGAGAACTGAGACCGGTAGAATAGCGGCTTACCCGATGAATAGTTCTTAATGATCGGTTTCTTCAAGAACAGCTTGCGGAGACCTCTTAATCCATAGCCTTCGCGAGCAGATATCTCCACCTGAGACTGAGAACCCCACAAAGATAAGAGGGAGTAACCCATACTGCCTCAACCAACGAACCTATACAAACCAGACATGTCGAAAGTCGTAACTCCACTGAAAACATTCTCAGTATTTTTAGACAGTATGAGTTGCTCCCTAATCATATTTAAAATAACTTTTTGTAATTTAAAATAACTCCACTAAAAACACTCTCAATAATCATATTTAAATAACTTTTTGTAATTTTTAGATATTATTATTTCTTACAATATTTAATTTTAAATTTTAGTAATCATATATAAAATTATGGTAAAATAAATAATTTTATTTAAGTTTATATTTTTAATAATATATTGTATATATTTAAAATTATAGTTTTGGAAAATTTTAGCTATTTCTGTAGACTAAAATATATTAAATAAAATTCTGTAAAATTAAGAAAAAAAGATTGTTAGGTATATAATTATCAAAACATAAAAATAAATAGTATTTCTAAAAAAATTATATATTAAAAAAATTAATGGTCATGAAATTAAAAAAAATACAATTTTTAAACTGCATGAATTTTTGAATATTTGTTTTAGTAATTAAAATATACGAAATAGAATTAAATAAAATTTAAAATTATAAAATATTATTATATTTTATTTCTATTGTTATATTAATGATGATTTATGAATTATTACTATATTCTAAAAATTTACGAAAATATAAATTAATATTTGATGTAAATGTACATATCAAAATTAACTTCAATCTATGTCATCAGCATGATGTGTCATATTTTTTCTATTCAAATTTAATGTAGTGATGTCTGGCAAATCATTTTCTCAATTAATGTACGGGATTGTATGAATATACCGTGTATAAACGAAATTATGCTCTTTACGGGGCCTTAGTTATGAAGTTTATGGGCTTCCGCTCAAACCCATTAGGTCATAAATCACGATCGGTTTCACCTTCTACTATCCAGTATCTACCAATACCATTTCTATAAACCTTTTTTACCTTTGGTCCGCCTCTGGAGAAGGCATTGACTGATTCGTCTCTTCCGCCGCCATGGAAACACATCAGAAGAACAACGTTTCCGGGGCTTGTCAACACAACACGCGATCTAAAACCTCAGTTAACGGAAGAGAAGGCTCCGCATCGCCGATACCAACAGATCTCTTAATCGATATCTTCTCGAGGCTGTCTTTAAAGTCAATAGCGATATGTCGCTGCGTATCGAAGCTCTGGTCCTCCGTACTCCGCCGTCAAGATTTCACCGACCTCTTCTTAACCAAATCTTCCGCACGCCCGCAGCTCTTGCACGCACGCGTAACAAACAGTGAGCT
The DNA here is from genome assembly GCA_905132765.1 of Moricandia arvensis. Taxonomy (NCBI): domain Eukaryota; kingdom Viridiplantae; phylum Streptophyta; class Magnoliopsida; order Brassicales; family Brassicaceae; genus Moricandia; species Moricandia arvensis. The sequence goes on from CAJHQP010001809.1 coordinate 17,621, forward strand.
GTTCCTCTTCTCCTCACCGGATCCGGACGAGAATTCGTCTTCTGTAACCGCCAACTGTCGTATGAAGTTTTCGTTTGGTAGTTTCGGTGCAATTAGTTGTGGTAGTCCTGTCTATGGTTTGGTTTGTCTTAAACACGTGCGTGTCTTAGAGGGGGAGAAGGAGACAGTGTTGGGGATATGTAACCCTAGCACCAGTCAAGTCTTTCATTTACCCAAAGTGAATACTAGGAGAGTTGACGTGAGGAGCATGTTTGGTTATGATCCCATTGATAAACAATACAAGGTATTGTGCATGACACGGTTAAGTGATGGAGGAGAGTATCAAGAGCATCAAGTTCTGACATTAGAAGCTCCGAACCGGTCATGGAGAATGCTTCAGTGTTGCATTCCCAATTATGATTATCCATCTAACGAGATATGTATCAATGGTGTTTTGTATTACAAATCTATTAATCAGTCAACAGAGACTTATTTAATAGTTTGTTTTGAGGTTAGGTCTGAGAAGTTCAGTTTTATTGAAGCCAAGGGAGCTCTCAGAAGAGCAGTGGTTTTAGGGAGTATGATAAACTGCAATGGTAGATTAGGTTTGAGTATGTCTGAAGATAATGAAGGAAATGTCGGTAATATCAGTAGAAGAAGTTCAAGGTTTATGTTTTGGGTTCTCGAAGATGTTGAGAAGCAAGAATGGTCTGAGCGTATATATGTATTGCCTGCTTCTTTGTGGAAGAATGTAGTTGGCGAACACATGTTAAATTTTGTTGGGGTGGCTCGGACCAACGAGATTGTGTTGTCGTCGTGGTACCCAATTAACCGTTTCTACCTCTTCTACTTCAATCCTGAGAGGGATACTGTTGTAAGTTTTGCAGTTCGAGGAGTGGATATGGATGTCTCCAACTATGCTGTACTTCAAACCTTTCTAGACCATGTGGAGGACGTGAAGCTCTATGATGGTTAGCTACTTCATAACTTAGAGACTTTGTTTAGCTTTATTCTCATTACACGATCAGTTGTTTAATATGTTCCCTTGTTTACTCTTTACATTGATCAATGATTGTCCTAAGTTATGTTTATTTTGCTAATGAAATAAGTAGAAGTATTAAGTTATGTGTGAATCATATAGCTAAGGAAAAACAATAGCCTCTACTACGGAACACATTTGATTCTCATATGCGTTTAATGAAATAATGTATTTCTCAGCTGCTTATGGTTGTGGTATGTATGCTTTTATGACATCTCAAAGCTTGTCATGCCTCACCAAATTAGTTTTAAAAAAAGTTCTGTACATGACAAACTTTGAATGCTACTGTTGTGGTAAAATCTTGTGGCATAATCCGTCACTTGTCTTTAGCTTATTATATGTATTACCTTTTATAATCTAAATATATTTATACATCTGCATAACACATTTTATACATGTATTAATATGATATCAAGGTCTTTGTTTATAAGAGTATGAACTTGCTTACTTCACTCCTAGTTAGATTCCTTGTAGTTCGTTCTTTCTTTTTTTTGTATAGTCCTGATATAATATTATAGTCGTAAAGCTACATATTAATAGAAAAGTTTAAGAATAGATCACGTTGACAAATGTTGGTAGAAAGTTTTCATAGGTGTTCATGTACCCTTTCGAATTTTAGATCGAGTTTTTTATAAACCCCCATCGGATTGAATATAAGTTTGGGTCAGTTCAGTTAATAAGAATTTGGATTCGTGTATATATTATAACTCTGTTTAAAATAAAATTTCGAATAGATCTGAGCCATTTGGCAGAGAAAAGAAAAAAAAACTTGTATATGATTGTGGCGTGTATGTTTTCATCACAAAGCATGCCATGCCTCAACGAAATGATAAAATAAATAAATGAAATTATATATAGTTCTTTACTGTTAGTTAACACTTCAAATACATGACAAACTTTGAATGACTGTTGTGGTTGTATCTTGTGGGGCACAATCAATCACTTCACTTCACTTGTCTTTTGCTCTACCTCAGCGATTTGAGTCCCAAACCAACGGGGAGATCAAGAACATTTTTCCAACCGAACTGGAAACGTATTCTCAGAATTTCCGCCGGCTCCTCAGTTTTTTGCTCGAGAAGGGGACATGAGAGATCAATCTATTTGACTCTAAGAACTGCTCAATTAGTCTGCAAGAAAATCATTGTTTCTATGAATCACAACTTGAATCAGAGGAAAAAGACCTAAGGCCTTTCTAATCCTGGCTACTTACACATTGCAGATTGACTTTTGTGAAGCTGCTACTTCTCGGTCAGGAAAAGAATCCTCTAGCCTTAAGCTTAACCATACGTACAAATCCAAAACCTGTTACAAACCTATCTAGTTAAACTAACAAAATCCAAACATTTTTCTCTTGGTTTCAGTTAATGAACAATTAAGATCAGAAAGTAAATCAAACCCCATCTATTAGATGTTACCTTGTGAATGGATTCAAGTTCCTTGAGCTCTGTTGGTGTTCTCGGAACCTTAACTGTGTCATCTGAAAGTATCTCTCTGAGCCTCACTACTCGTGTCTTCGAGTAGTTTTGAGCAAACTGATGTTTTGATTATTAAAAAAAAAAAGCAACAGTGAACAAACTGTCTTACATGCATAGATACCATTGTTAATCTTCCAAAAGAAAAAGACATAACAACTTGTAGTTTCTTTTTACCTGTGCAAATCCCCGACCTGATATTTCATCATTTATATCAACTGGACTGCACGAAATAAAGTTTGATCAATCCAAGTTTGTTTCCATTTGAGATCTTATTAATTTAAGAAAAACGTTTGCTACTACCTGACCACGAATAGGTACTTGTCTTGCAACTTAAGGGGTAATTCATCAACAAGAGCCGCAGCTTTCTGAATCAAGACCAGCATGTTAAACACAAAGATTATCTTTCTGATGAGTAAACAAAAGTACTGAGTTTTACCATCATGTCTTCAACATTAGAGATGAAGTAGTTTGAAGATAACTTGGCATTTTCAACGAAATGCTCCTGTCAAAGTCAAATAATAAGCCATGATTTCAGATCCACTCATTAAAAGACTGAGAACAGGGAAGGGAACAAAATGTATCTTACCAATATCTTGTACAATCCGAGTTTAGGATGTGCTTGTGAATATCTAGATAGAAGGTCATAAGTTGGAAACAGTCCAGCACGCTGCACGATAGAGGTTTTGTGCAAACTAAGCCAATCACAAGAAGGAAAAGATGTACAGAACTAATCTTCAGGTTATATAATAAAAAATACCTCAATAATAGGTGAAGGAGACTTCAAAGAAGAGTGGAGCAATGGTAAATCCTCTTTATACAAACATGTTACTTCTCCAACAGGAAACTGTGACCGAAATCTGCCAGCTCTCCCTACAATAGAATCATGAGAAATATTAGAAAGCACAACATAGGATAGGAACTAGAAATGATTCTCACTTTATTCACTTCTGAATCAAATACAGAAGATAAGCAGAGAGAAAAACTGAAGCGAAGAACCTAAGATAGAACCGTAAGGTTAAGGTAAAATCTAGAGCACTCTAAACTTTCCTAAGCCCAACCAAAGATCCTAGACCAATCATCTAGCTTCCTATTAATCTTTCAGCTCCCAACCACTGATAATGTATGTTTCTGAGCTGGAAAAGCTACACTTCCAGTCACCACCCTACTGTAGTCCTGTACTAGACTTCACAAGAACACCTTCTTAACATACTACAACAGTTCCTGAAGTGGTAACTCATATTATTTTTTGAAACATACCTGCAATTTGTTTAATCTCAGATACTGTTAGGTCTCTGGTCTCAGTACCATCAAACTTTTCAAGGGTCGAGAAGATAATTCTTGAAATATTTAAATTAAGACCCATGCCAATGGCATCGCTCGCAACAAGCACATCAAAGTCGTTGGTCGCATCGTTAAACCTTGTTGCCTGTATTTCTTACAGAATTTTAATACGAGACAACATATCAAACAGGGAAGAAACATATGTACTCTTAGACTATCCCGTGAAGTCTTAAACCTGTGCTGTACGAGTCTCTGGAGGCAATGAACCATAAACCACAGAGCAAAGATGCTTCCCCGCCTTTTCAATTGTGTTCTGTGACAAAAAGGTACAAAATGTGAAGACTACAATAAATATACCAAGCTAAGAGAATAACATCCAATACTCATGAAATGTAGAGAGATATTAGGAGAATAGAAAGTACAATCTAAACAACTGCTAACCTTATGCCTATATATATCTTTTCGTGAAAAGGTTACAAGACAATCTCCCGTTTTAATATCGGAAACTGACCGAACTGGAACCTTCAAAGGGACCAAGGGTGAAAGCCTCTCATATGTAAGAACCTAAATACAAAATAAAGGGCATGAATTCAAGAGGTCTTGAATAACTCAAGAGTGGACCGATATTACTAAGGAAGTATTCGAGAAGAAAAGGGGCATCGAGCTCGAATAAAGACGGTACCTCGACATCATCTCCAGTTACTTTCAGTATGTCTTCAACAAGAGGTACGACAGCTGGATCACCACATAAATGTAGTTCATTAGCTGCAATCCCAAGTAGAGCACGAGTAAATGAAAACCCCCTTTGTTTACATCCCACCATCTGAAATAAGGGAAAGAAAAGGAGTTGAATAAGAACACAAAACAGTTATTGTTCAGCCAAAGTAAAGAGCAAGACTAGCCTGAATCTCGTCAATGATGGCGCAATCGTAGACAGAAGTAACATCAGCCATTTCAACAGTGACAGCTTTGTGATTTGCACCTTCCACTAACTCTTTCTCTTGTCCGGTGACCAAATCACACGGAACATTAGCTTTGTTTAACCGTTTAGCTACCTCCCATGCCAACAATCTTAACGGGCCACAATATACACCTTCAAGTAAAAACAAAACAGTTCAAGAAAGTGGTTAAAGTAGAGTTGCCTTGTAGGACATACCTGAAGAACTCCGCTCAAGTTGCTTCAGAGCATTATATGTTTTGCCACTGTTTGTAGGGCCAACATGTAGAATGACTTTGCGCTTCTTCCTCCGAGCAATAGGATACCATGTATGAGGACAGCTGAAACTCCACTCAAGGTTATCGACATGAATATAAAAGCATATATAATCTATAAGAAGTTGTGGTCATACGTGAGATCAGTGAAATCGAAGGATGAGGTTGATTCGGAGCCTGTGAAGTCGTAGTTAGAGGATCCTAAGATCTTTCCGTAGTTCCTCCTTGTGAAGACACCTAATCTCAAAAAATGAGCACACTCAGGTTCCAAATGAAACCGCCACAAACTTCTCTTATCAGCTGAAACACAAAAACCATCATATAAGAAGAATACAACATAACCAATCCAATCTTCTTCTACAAAACGACACAGAAACAAGTGAAGAGAGGCTTACAGAGCTAAGTAAAAAAAAAAAAATGTCTATGTCTATGTGAGTAAATTTAAGTCGTTTCAAGTAATTTCTTCAGAACCAAACGAGGAAAAGGAAGAAGAAGAGGTTTACGAAGATCCAACCTTGAAGAAGAAGACGAGAAACCCCCAAAGCTGGAACCTTTCGAAGCCGAAGAAGAGAATACGCCATTTTTTTAAAATATATTTTGTTACACAATGAACAACTTTTTCTTTAAAGAAGGGTCAAATAGAAATCAAAAGAATCATTTGCAAGTGCCGTTGAAATAGCAGAGTACCATTGTTAGACCTGATTCTTCTCAGAGGTCGGCGACTCAGCAAGTAGCGGGAGAGAGAAGGAAGGAGAGGTTGCTTCCAGAAAATTACTATTAATTTAACTAATATACCCCTACACTTGTGCTTTACTCTCATTTTCATCCTCATACTTTTGGAAAACAGTATTTCAACACTATCCAATCTAAGTAGGTTCCCTAATTGTAACTTATATATGTCGAAATTACCCCTCATCACCTGTCTTGTTGCTCAAGTCGCTCGAAAGAAGGGACAGATCTGAAGAAGAAGAAGATGGAGTGCGTGTTCGGTCTTGTCGGTAATGGATTCGCTATTGTTGCGGCGGATACATCGGCGGTTCACAGTATCCTTGTCCACAAGAACAACGAGGACAAGATCATGCTCCTTGACTCTCACAAGCTCATCGCCGCCAGCGGGGAGCCTGGTGACCGGTAAATATCCATCTCTCTCTCTGTCTCTCTCTCTCTCTCTCTGAATGAGTAGATGGAATTGATTTGTGGGGATAATTGTAATTATTAGGGTTCAGTTTACGGAGTATGTACAGAAGAATGTGTCACTTTATCAGTTCCGAAACGGTATCCCTTTAACGACCGCCGCTGCAGCCAACTTCACTCGTGGTGAGCTCGCCACTGCTTTGAGAAAGGTCTCCCCTTTTCTTACCTTTTTAGTGTTTTTGAGCTGTAGGGGAATTAGGGTTTCTAACTTCTTTGCTGTTTGATGCTTTTTTATGATATTTCTGGAATATCAACAGATAATTTGATTGTTGCAGTAACTTGTAAATGTTGTAGGCTATAGATTCTTGTGGGGTTTGTTTCCTCTTTTGTTACAGCTTTGTTGAACTTGCGTGTTAACACTTTTTGATATGCTTAAGCTCCTTGATTCTCGGGTTTCACTTCCTCTGGGTTTGTTGACTCAACTAGTTCTGAGGTTTCGTTCATGAGCATGAGTTTTAAGTGTTATTGAATTAGGTTTTCCAGTTGTGACATTCAATATCTAGTTGGAAGAAGCATTGTGGTTTAGACTATTGTTTCAAGTCGTTGTTGCTGTTTTTTTTTTTAAATTCAAGAATCTTTAGTGTTCTGTGCTTAGATGTTTACTCCTCGGGTTGGTTGAAGTAACAAATTCTAGTCTCCTTATGTCAAGCTTGATAACTAATTGCAGTGACTATAGGATTCAAGTGTACACAGACTAGGAATTATTGTTTAGTCTGATATATGTCACTTGATTATGAAAATCAGATACTCTTGCACACACCTGACTTGTGATCTTTTTGGGCAGAATCTTACTGTTGTTAAGTCCTTGCGAGGTATTATATATTGATAAAACCATGTGGCTTTTGCTTTTAGATTGTTGAACATTCCAGTTATCGAAAGTCCCATTAATCTCTGTTGATCTGATGGATTCTGTTTCTTTTGGTTGTTTATGAATGGCATGCATATTTTGCCTTAGAATCCTAATGAGATTTCTCATTGTTTGTCTGATTCCAGAATCCCTACTCTGTGAACATCCTGATGGCTGGCTACGACAAAGAAGCAGGCGCATCTCTATATTACATTGACTACATTGCAACTCTCCACAAGGTTGACAAGGGAGCATTTGGTTACGGCTCATACTTCTCACTCTCCACAATGGACAGGCACTACCGCAGCGACATGTCTGTTGACGAAGCCATCGAATTGGTGGACAAGTGCATACTAGAGATCAGGTCAAGGCTGGTTATTGCACCACCAAACTTTGTGATCAAGATTGTGGACAAGGATGGAGCTCGCGAACACGCTTGGCGTCAGTCTGTACAAGATGTTACCACTGCTTCTGTCTAAGTACGTTATGTTTGTTATTTACTATCTGACATTTGCTTTAATGTTGAACTTAGAAAATTAGTTCCCATACGACTGTTTTAAACTTTGAAGTGAAAACATTTTCCTTAAGTTGTGTATAGGAAGCACAAAGTAGAGGAAAGTAAGATCTAAACATCTTATTCCATTATTATCATCTTTGTTCTATGCACAAAGCTATAAAGATGTGGAGCAAGGAACATATTTAAACAAACACCACTCGAAAATACTATGAACCCCACCTTAAGTTATTGATTGGAAAATGTACATGAGTAGATATTACAATAACATATATAATTATACAAACATAGCATGCCAATCAACTCAGAAGAAATTATATAATCAGAAAAATAGTTTAACAAGCATTTTAGTTGAAAGCATATTGACATAAACGTAATCAGATTCTCTCATATCACACAAGCCTCAATTAATGTGTGAAGCAGAAGCAAACTTTAACCAAAAAAGTGTTGGTCATCCAGATTATGCCACCTCCTTAATTTCGTCCTTTTCAACGGCATTGAGTTCCTTATTTATTCTGATTGCTACCAAAACACTCCCAAACACAAACCATTAAACTGAAACAAAGTACTTCTGAGAGATTTTTTCGGGACAACACAAGAAAATAAAAACATGAAACCTGGAATATGTTTACTGTTGCTTATAGTTTCAGTGGCGGTGTTGTCCACGGTTTCTGCTCAATCGAGCTGCACAGATGTCCTAATGACTATGGCTCCATGTCTCGGCTACATCACCGGAAACTCTTCTTCTCCTTCTCAACAATGCTGCAGTCAGTTGGCTCATGTTGTCAGGTCTTCTGCTGAGTGTTTGTGTGAGGTTCTCAAAGGTGGAGGCTCTCATCTTGGGATCAATTTTAATCGAACACAGGCTCTTGCTTTGCCTAAAGCTTGTAATGTTCAAACTCCTCCTGTTAGTCGCTGCAACGGTAAGAAAAACTCTGTTTTGAGGATATCATTTTCTATAAAACTGATCTTTTTTTTGCTGTCTTTTGTCTTCACGCATCATGAGTTTGTTCTTTTCAGGTGATTCTTCGGTTAACTCGCCTACAGGATCATCAAACACTTCAGGTATAAAGGGATAACTTGCATATAAACTAAAGAATCAACAGGTTTCTAGATTATTGTAACTTACTTTCGACGTTACTATGATCACAGGACATGGAAATGGATCCAAAGCAGTTCCTGTACATGGGTCATCATCATCTCATGGGAGTTCTATCAAGTTCTCATTCCCTCTTCTTTCCATCCTTTCCGCAGCTTCCTACATCACAATCTACTCACATTACTGACTTTTAAAATTCATAAAGGTTTTGGTCTCTTTGAAGATTATATTTTAGTCTCTACTGAATCTTAGTGTATTGTGTGGTGTTTGCATTTTGTATTTTGTGCTCTATAAAATCCTACTTTCTGGGTAATATGGGTTTGTAGCTACAATGAGTGTCTTGTATCTGTTTGATTTATGCAATAAGCATTACTTTATAGAACATGAGGCCATGTTCATTGGTGGTCCTTAGGCGCAGGTTAGGAACAGTTAAGAAACAGGTCCTTAACTGTTCCTAAAAACCTCCGCCTAAGGATCACCAATGAACATGGCCTTAGAACACTAGACAACATTTATTTGGTAAAAAAAAGAAACTAGATAGCAATCCTCCTATATATTAATTGAGAAGTCACTTTATTGGCTATGCTTACGTGTCATTCACTAGTTAAGTCTTGAGAAAATTGTTATAATTTGATTGGTCAATAATTTTTAATTTTAATTATTTAATTAGATTTAAAATAAAAAGTAAATTTATAAACAATTAATATCACTTGCCAAATAATCTAAATGATATTACAAACAATAATTTGTGGTAACTAATTGTCAAAATTATAGAAAGAGTAATAATGTTAGATTAATTATTTCTTATATTTATAAACTATCTAAAATAATGAATGTATTTTTAATAAAAGTTAATATAAATAATCTCATACTGTGTTTAAAAAAATAGTTTTCGAATTTTAGATAGAAAATTATATTCATATATAAAGTATTATAATAATTATTAATGTCTTATAATGTTCATAAAAAGTTTATTTATTATGACTTCCAAAATATTTATATTTATCAAGTTTTTTTAAATAAAAGGTTTATTTATTATGACTTCCAAAATAATTTTTATAATTTTAAAATTGTGTATGAAAAAGCACATATAAGAAAAAAAACAAAATTATATATTAAAGGAAAATTTACTTAAATGATTTTTGCTTATGTGTCGATTATTGGTGAAGTTTTTTTAAAAAATATTATAATTTGCTTAGTCGATGATTTTTTGTTTAATTTTATTTTAATTACATCTAAAATAAAAATAATAAAAAAGAAATAACTAATATGAGTTGCCAAATAACCTAAATAATATTAAAAACTATGATGTATGGTAACTAATTTTTAGAATTATAGAAATAATAATAGTTGCTTAAAAAAGTAGTAATGTTTAATTAATTCTTTTTATAGTTATAAAGCACATAATATAATGAACAAATTATTTATATATAAATCACTGTAATGATTTTATATTCTACATAAAGAATTATATTCTTATATTAGTATATGTTAAATATTAATGTCTTACAAAATCCATATATTATTTATAAATAATTTATATAGTTTTAAAAAACAGTTTTATTATAGCTTCCAAAATGATTATCAGAATTTTAAAATATTTATATTTTAATCACACATATATATTTTTCAGTGTACATATATATTAATCACACATTTATATAAATATGTAATTATCACTTTACTTTTTAATTAAAAACAAAACAATTGATATAGCAAATTTCTTTTTTGCTCCAAATTTTCTATTTTTCTCCTATAAATGATTTATATGCTCTTATATTATTATATAGTTTATAATGTACATAAACACTTATATTCTTATATCAGTATATTTTAAATATTAATGTCTTATAAAGTTCATATATTCTTTATATAAGTTTTGAAGAATGGACGAATTATATCCAACAGAACATGTGAGAGCTTTGCAACTATAAATGTTTAAATTTAAGTCAAATACACTATAGTATAGTAAATAAGGTAATGTGGTCAATGGAAAGAGATTCTAAGATACGTTTGATTGATTGTATGGTTTGTGTTAATATTTAGAGAAATGTATAAATATTTGACAAAAGATAAGTAAGAAAATTAGGAAAGCATTAGCAATGCATGCTAAAATGTCATGAAAAGAAAGAAAAAATAAAAAGAGAAATAAGAAAAAGTTAAATATAATGCATAATATATGTTAGAGAAGTTAATGTGATAATTGCTTATATAAATGTTCACCAGTTATTTACATCAAATTTATAAGAACTTCACAACTAAGAATTAATTTTCTTCAAAATTAAATAAAATGATTAATAAGATAATGTGATGATTATAAAATGCATCAAAATAGATTTTTTGGTTCACTGATAATGAGTTCGTTAATCATATGATTAAAATCAAGTAAAATAAATATTTTTAAACTAATATTACTGATTTATCACTAAATCCTATGTTTCTAAAAATAATATTAAGATTTTAGATTTTTAAAGTATTTGAGTTAAAAAAATATCTTTTTAATGTTTCTAATTACTATTCAAAAATTATAGTATTATATATATATATATATAATTTATACCCGCAAATTTGTGGACAACCACCTAGTATATATTACAAAGGAAGCAATCTATGTTGGGTCTAGATATGCAAGCAGACTGATAATGCGCTCTCATAGTGTAATTTACCTTTTTGGTTCAAGCGCTACAAATGTTTATTTTGTTTAACACTGGTAAATCACTAATTATATCATTATGTAAATTCTAATTAAATTACATATTGCAACAAATGCGATTTTGATGTACAACTCCACGGATAAAGATTCTATGATAAAGTTCTCTTGAAACACTTGAATCGATGAATGGTTCTGCATGTACGACATGTTCAATGGATAAACTTTTTCTGTAGCAGACGACCACAACGAACGGATGAACATATATTACTCTGAAACCTCCGATAAGATTTACATCTTATAATCTGCAAGAAGTTGCATAGTCTGAAATATGAGCTACAAATCAAGGTGTGGAAATCTTTAAATCTTAACCACTACTATATGCTTCCACAATTCTTATAGGACTTGAATCTTGAACGAATATCTAGTGTGATTTGCATTGTAATAAAATATGCTAGATAATAATCTGCACCCTACGCGGAATGAGATATTTATAAAATATTTATGATAATATTTTATAAAATATTTATGTAATATTTTTAAATAATAAAATATATGTCAGTATGATTTAAATTTATATGATTTGAACAAGATAAAATTGTAAAAGTTTCTATTTTTATCAACTCAAATATGATACAATTTATGAAATTTCAAAATTAAAATATTTGTGAGTTCTTATATGATATATATATATATATATAGTGATAAAATAGAGATATAGTATATTCTTAATCTGGATATTTATTAAATGATTTTCGTAACAATATTATTTTATAATCATTTGTATATTTTATAATAATTTTTAATACATTGATTACAAAAAAAATTGATGTGAAACTTTTAATGGTTTTAGTAAACTATAATTGTTTTAAAAATTTCAAAATATAACATATACCAAAAAATCTTAATTTTGACTATAAGGTTAATATGATTATTTAATTATTTTAACAATATAAAATTAAAAAATGATATAATATATATAAATTATTAGCAAATTGTTATTAATCAATATCATTAATTGTTATATTTATTGTAAATTATGTTAGGTAGTTTCGTAGCTTAGCTTTTATTTTTTTAAAAGGATAAATATTTATTTGTGAACATTTGATTAATAGATGATCCATTATATTATATACGACTAGAAATATAGCTCCCGCGCAAGTGCGGGGCCGGATCCGTTTTCTTATGCTTTAAGTGTGTATGAGATTTTGTTGTTTGTATCTTGTCTAAATCTTTGTTTTTTTTTGTGTATTGCAATATTGGAGTCATCACTTCCATTGAGTTCACTTCCGTTTTGTTATGTTTTCAAGTGAAGTGTAATTTTCATTAGAAAGCCGAATAAAAATTAGGAAGATTACGACATTAAGTTATGTACATAAGATAGTTTGAAGATCAGGAAGTTTAATCCCTAAAACTTTCTGTACTACTTTATGAAAAATTCTAATTTATATGTAGAGATGAAATCTTTAATTTGCTTGTTGACATGGAATAATAATGTAACGTCCCGACCGTCCACGGTTAATAGGCTGTCCATGTCCATGCTCTCGGCCCGTGGATACCATCCCATCTGACGATTGATTCGTTAATTTTTTCAAAGTCCCCAAATCATTGTTTACTGACCCTACAATCACCATCCGACCTTCCTCGTGTTTTGGATTCACTCGCATGGTATCGTGGACACCCTTAGAAAAAACAAAACTGTAATATTATTATATCAAATTTGGTTTTTAGTTTATGAAATCTCATGTAGTTTAGTTGGTTATGTCAATCAAATAAATGTTAATTTTATTTCTTCATGATTCATCAATATGAATCTATAACCATATGATTTTCTACTTGAATAGACAAAAGGGAAAACATACCTTGTGAATCCATGATTCAATGATCTATGGCAAGAGAATGGATCTTCCAATGCAAAACCTTTTTTCCTTATGACCTTAGCTCTCCATTGATGGGATATGGAGATTTCCACTTATTTTCAAGTTAGGTTGCATTGGGGACCATAACCCATGATGAAGAATTAATTTCTAGTTCAACCCTTCACTAAACTAGAAATTAAATAAGGCATCCACATATAATGTTTCATAACATTTTATGCCCAAAATAATTAATGGTCCTATCACATTATTCCTTAACATATGTGACTCAACCAAAATTAACCAAAATGATCTTACAATCTCCCACTGAGTCATATATGTGCCTTAGAATGTGATAGACTTAATGAGCGCTCTTTATGCCATTAATTCTGGGAGCATAAACAATCTTGTCCATTGATTATATCAACATAGGATCATGGTGGCTTTCGTTACATTACTTTCGTAACTAAACTTTCCATGATCACAATATCAATACAGCCAAATGACATAGATCAATTATGAAACATGTGGCATGAAAATCACATGAAGTGTGGTCTGTATATGTCGATTTTCAACTGGTCCTACTTTAGTGAGATCAACTTAACCTTATGGTACAAAGTGTATGCCGAAGACTTTAAACTTTATTTCTGATCAGAAAGTGTGTATAATACAACAAAAACATGGAACAAAAACCAAATTACAAACTCCCACTAAACCGAATGATCCCCAAACACCAAAATACCCATATGAGCAGTATGCTCATGAAAGACCTTAGGTACAATTCCTTTTGTAAGAGGATCCGCAATCATAGAGTTTGTCCCTAAGTGTTCTATGGTAAACTTTCCACTTTGTACCCATTCCTTAACAACTCGGTACTTGATGTCTACAAACTTAGACTTTACCGAACTTCTATTGTTGTTGGAATACATAACGGCCGCCTTATTGTCACAATACAACTTGAGGGGTCTTTCTATTCCTTCAAGAATCCTTAAACATGTGACAAAATTCTTTAGCCAAATTCCCTGAAGTGATGCCTCGTAGACTGCTACTAATTCTGCTGCCATTGTGGATGATGTTACGAGTGATTGCTTAGCACTTCGCCAAGAGATCGCTCCACCGGCTAACAGAAAAACATAACCTAATGTAGACTTTCTACTGTCTTGGCATCCCGCAAAATCAGAGTCAGAATACCCAATGATCTCCATATTATCTGATCTCTGGTACGTGAGCATACGGTCTTTTGTTCTCTGCAAGTACCTCATGACCCTTTTGGTTGCTTTCCAATGGTCCATGCCCGGATTACTTAAGTATCTGCCCAACACTCCAACTATGTACGCTATATCCGGACGCGTACAAACTTGAGCATACATAAGACTCCCTACTGCTGATGCATAAGGGATACTTTGCATCTCCTCAATTTCCAGTTTTCCTTTAGGGCATTGTTCGAGACAAAACTTGTCTCCCTTAGCGATTGGGGTATCTCCTGGTTTGCAATCATGCATGCCAAATCTTTTAAGAACTTTATTGATATAGCTCTTTTGTGACAATCCAAGAATTCCTCGAGGGCGATCTCGATGAATCTCGATCCCTAATACAAAAGATGCCTCACCAAGATCTTTCATCTCAAAATTTTCCTTAAGAAATCTCTTGGTTTGAACCAGCATGCTAATATCGTTAGTGGCCAGAAGTATGTCATCGACATATAAAACCAGGAAAATACATTTACTCCCACTGAACTTTTGATACACACAATCATCAACCAAATTCACCTCAAAACCAAAGGAGGTGATGATCTTATGAAATTTATGGTACCATTGACGGGAAGCTTGTTTTAGCCCATAGATGGATTTCTTTAATTTGCAAACCATATTTTTTGCATCACCTAAGGCAAAATGTTCTGGTTGCACCATATAAATCGTCTCTTCAATGTCTCCATTGAGAAACGCTGTCTTAACATCCATCTGATGAAGCTCTAAATCATAATGTGCAACAAGAGCCATGATTATCCTAAAAGAATCCTTTGAAGATACCGGAGAGAAGGTTTCTTTATAGTCAATCCCCTCTTTCTGAGTATAACCTTTAGCCACTAGACGAGCCTTATATTGCGAAATATTACCATTCGAATCCCTCTTGGTTTTAAATATCCATTTACAACCAATGGGTTTCTTTCCTTCTGGTAATTTAACGATTTCCCAAACCTCATTGTCTAACATAGACTTATACTCTTCATTTGCTGCCTCAGTCCACTTATCCGACATGGAACAACTCATAGCCTGGCGGAAGGTGATGGGATCATTTTCCGAAAGAGTTTGATTTTCCTCATGTTCCATTAAAAATACTATGTAATCATCTGGAATAGCATTTCTCTTTATTCGGGTGGATCGCCTAAGAGCAATTTGATCTTGTTGCACTAGTTCTTGAGGATTTTGAGTTTGACCTTCATGTACGATATCATCGACAACCTGAGTTGGAGGAAGGACTTCATTATCAACTTGAGGATCCAAATTTACTTCATCAGAAGTAACTATACGAATCGGTATAGGTATTTGAGCCGATTCTTCCTCAAAGATGATATCCTTAACCTTATTTCTCCCCCCAAAATCAATATCCTCAAAGAACGTAGCTGTTCCTGTCTCAAAAATATTCTTAGCAGTGGGATCGTAAAACTTATACCCTCTTGAGCGTTCCGAATAACCAATAAAGTAGCTGCTAATGGTTCTTGAGTCCAGTTTCTTTTCATATGGCTTATAAGGCCTTGCCTCAGCTGGACATCCCCATATTCGAAGGTGCTTAAGACTAGGCTTGCGCCCAGTCCAAAGCTCATAAGGGGTCTTAGCAGTTGCTTTAGTTGGCACCCTATTAAGAATGTATGCTGCAGTCTTTAGTGCCTCTCCCCAAAGTGATTCTGGTAAGGAGGAATGACTAATCATACTCCTCACCATGTCCTTAATAGTGCGATTCCTTCTCTCAGACACACCATTCATGCTAGGAGAACCTGGCATGGTGTATTGAGGCACTATACCACACTCCTCTAGGTATCTGGCAAACGGTCCTGGACGTTGTTCACCTGAACCATCATACCGACCATAGTATTCGCCACCACGATCAGATCTGACAGACTTTATCCTTCGGTCAAGTTGGTTCTCAACCTCAGCTTTAAACTTTTTGAACACGTCCAAAGATTCCGATTTCTCATGAATAAGAAACAAATATGCATATCGAGAATAATCGTCAATGAATGATATAAAATATTGTTGACCATTCCAAGAAGCCGTAGGAAAAGGTCCACAAATATCCGTATGTATCAATTCAAGGACTTCCGTAGCTCTATATGCACCCAATTTCTTATGCTTGGTCTGTTTTCCTTTAATGCAATCCACACATATATCACAATCCGTGAACTTTATGGAACTCAATATACCATCTGACACAAGACGCTCAACTCTATTTCTAGAGATGTGACCTAGGCGTTGATGCCAAAGAGTTCCTGAATTTGCATCTTCAAACTTTCGTTTAGTACCTCTTGATTCAACACTTAAACTTTCATCTTTAGAGTTTATAGTGTCAAGCATATAAAGACTGTGATTTTCCAAAAGTTTACCGGTTCCAACAAGTTTTGAATTTAAAGACAAAGTAGCGGTTCCGTTCTCAATTAGACAAGAATAACCTGATCTGTCTAACCAAGGACCGGAAACCAAATTACGTCTAAAAGACGGTACAACAAAGGTGTCTTTCAAATCCAGAAAATGACCAGAAACAAAAAACAATCTAAAATGCGCAATTGCCTCCACATGCACCGGACTCCCATTAGCCACATGAATGCGTCTTTCAGCATCATTTGGGGTTCGATAGCTCAGGCAACCCTGAAGTGAAACACTAATGTTAGTAGTAGCACCAGAATCTAACCACCAAGTGTTTCTAGGTACTTCAACTAAGTTCATTTCTGAGCAAACCAAAGCAAGGAACATACCTTTCTTAGCACGCCAAGCGTGATATTTAGGGCAGTCCTTCTTTATGTGTCCACCCTTCCTGCAAAAGAAACATGTATCTTCAACCTTAGCATGTTTCTTTTGGGTAGGACCCTTAGCAGCATTATCCTTAGTGGGCTCAAATTTCTTTCTTTTGCCCTGTCCCTTAGAGGTGTAAACCATATGAGAACTTTCGGTCCTTTCTTGTTTCATCCTCTCTTCCTCTTGCACACAATATGCAATGAGCTCGTTAAGAGACCATTGCTCCTTCTGTGTGTTATAACTTGATTTCAGCTGACTGAACTGAGGAGGAAGAGAGTTCAAGACAAAGTATATGAGCAATTCAGCCGGAAGCTCAGTCTTAAGTGTCTTGAGTTTCGAAACAATGTTGGACATTTCCAAAATGTACTCCCTTATTTTTCCATTGCCGTGGTACCTCATTGTACTAAAGCGATGCAAAAGCATGCTAATTTCCGCCTTATCGCTTCTTGCGAAACGTGAATCCATCTCGGCAAGGAACTGTTTGAGATCATTGATCTCCTCACCACCTCTAAAGGCTTCTGGAATGGTGTCCTTAATGATCATCAAACCAATGCGATTAGAACGCTCCCACTTCTCATGAACAGCCTTATATTCCGAAGTGCTGTCATCCGTAGGAGAAGAAGGTTTGTCCATCCTGAGCGCAAGGTCAAGATCCATACACCCAAGAACAATCTTCACTTTACTTTTCCATTCCGAAAAATTGGAACCTGTAAGAATCGGAATGGATCCTAAGTTGGCAGATAAAGTAGCTGAAATGAGAGAACAAAAAACTGAGTTAACTCAATATCCGAAGAAATCAATGATAAATTTTAACTGATTATACTTCCCATCCAAGATACCAAATGTAACATCAATATCAAGTCTTTGGACAGTAATATTGACTACTAGCAGTATTCTTGTAATAACAATCAAATATTGACAATAATCCACGATAAACAATAAACCTTCATTTGAGCCGATTTATTATTCACATGTTGAAACCTTATAATTGTCATGTATTCATCATCATAATTGTATGTACAATTCGGCCAAAAATTAAGTCTTCCTTTGGGCCGACTTAACATTCGCATGAATATTGCACACACGTATATATGTAAATTCCGGCCAAACACAACCTTCCTTTGGGCCGATTAAATATTCACCATGAACTTACATATATACTTCCTTTAATAATTCTCATGAAAAATCTTCTCAAGAGAGGTCTTCCTTTGGGCCGACATCTTGATTAAATTTAAAATCAAATTATTAAAGATGTATAATCAAATTTATTAATTGATTTAAAGCTGAATTTTATTCTTGCACAAATATATAAGTAAACGTATGTAGGGTCTTTATGCAAGAATACTTAAGCGGCAGAGTGGTTGGAGTCAGCAAAGGGCGTGCCAGCTTTAGTCACGCGACCTGGGTTCGAATCCCAGCCTCTGCGTTTTTTAACTTAATTAAAATCTGGATGGGCCTAACTTAATGTTTGTACAAAACTGGCCCAACTGATTTAAAACATAAGAAACTGGGCCAAAATAATTAAATTCGAAGGCCCAGAATAATTAATTAAATCAGAAACTGTATTTGGGCCAAAATTATTCGCAGGCCCAAAATTATTAATTGAATCAGAAACTATATTTGGGCCAAACAACTAATAGGCCCATCACGAATTTGCCTCCAACCAATACCTAAAAAACTAACAGGCCCATTCTTGACAAACAGATTTTTTTAGTTTTAATACCAAAAAAAACAGATCTAATACCAAATCTGGAAAAAATATTTCACAAAAAAAATTCGAAAATTTTCAACAAATTTTCAGAAAGTATAAACCTTATGAACAATATTTTTCCATCAATAAAAACTTAAACCTTATTTAGATATAAATCTTAAACATAGATTACAACCAAAGATCTATATCTAACATGCAAGGTCCCAAAATTCAACATAAACTTTAGAGAAAAAAAAATCAGATTGAACAATCCAATATTTTCACATAATAATTAAATTCGAATTCAAAATATAAACTTTAGATTAAATTCGAAATTATTTTAGATCCAAATAGAAAATCAATATGGTGGCTCTTGATACCAATTGTTAATTTTATTTCTTCATGATTCATCAATATGAATCTATAACCATATGATTTTCTACTTGAATAGACAAAAGGGAAAACATACCTTGTGAATCCATGATTCAATGATCTATGGCAAGAGAATGGATCTTCCAATGCAAAACCTTTTTCCTTATGACCTTAGCTCTCCATTGATGGGATATGGAGATTTCCACTTATTTTCAAGTTAGGTTGCATTGGGGACCATAACCCATGATGAAGAATTAATTTCTAGTTCAACCCTTCACTAAACTAGAAATTAAATAAGGCATCCACATATAATGTTTCATAACATTTTATGCCCAAAATAATTAATGGTCCTATCACATTATTCCTTAACATATGTGACTCAACCAAAATTAACCAAAATGATCTTACAATAAACATTGATGTGAAGAGTTCGAATCTCATAGCAAGCAATACATCATTTTTTTAAAAAATAATTGTGTGGGACCCACTTACCGCTGACGTGGCGGAAATGAAAAAAGTAAACTCTCCCATTATAATATAGATTTCAGTTTTGTAATATTTCTAGTAACATAAATCCAATTAAATATAGAAAATGAGAAGAGATGTGGTGTTGATACCTAAACATTGTAACCAATTACAACTTAAAAAATGTTTTTCGATTAATATACAAGGGATATGTAATTTGGTTTTGGAGAATGTTGTAATGCAAACTTAATCAGTGAAGCGCTCTAAAAATTGTTAGGCTCTATCCTATGAATTCTAAGAGAAGCCGCAGCCTTTGACCTAGTCTCTCACTCTTATTATAATATAAGAAATGACTGGTTGGTCTGTATATATAAAAAATATTATAGGAATACAGTTTTTATTGTTGTAGTTATATGTTATTTTGGCGTAGAAAAATATTGCAACTTTTAAATCACTTTAATAGTTACTTTAAAAAATAAGACATAAAACAAAAAGATGTAGATGATGTAATTAGAACTCTATAAAAATAAAGTTACATCATAATTCATTTGAATAAAATTAATGTTTAAAAAAAGATAAAGAACTAAGTTAAATCTCAACAAATTATCACCATAATCTAATGCAAAAGGTAGAAAAAGAATGGAAATTAGTGAGATACGCTTCTCAAGGAAGAAAACATTTCTGATTGTTGAGAAACAAGTCCAGCATGTTTTTCTATTATTAGCTTACTTTTCTTGTGTTTTAATATTTTTTAGTTATAAAATTTAATATTATTATTATTATTATTTTATATGTTAGATACCATGAGAGGGTGTTGTAGCAATAATGATTCTCTAACAACACTACAGGTAAGGGTACCCCTCAATTTTTGCCCTCACACTAGGTATTTTCGTTCAAAAAGATTGTATACCATGTTTATCCCAACTCCCAACTGATTGTTTTCTGATCAGAATCTCCAGATTTCACTTTTGGAGTTCATTCATTCACACAAGAAACTAGGCATGAAAAAAACAACTCAAAATCCGAGATCCGAACCGAATAAAAAAAACTTGAATTTGTATCTGATGCAAACTGTCAAATACTCAAATAGAATATTTAAGTGGTACAAATTTATCGAAGTATTATTAACTTAACATAAAAGATAAGAAAAGCATAAAAAATCCAAAGATCCGAAAATCCAAATGAGTATTTGAAAATAAGTTTTCAAAACCTATAAGTATTTGAAATACTCAGTTTCATGTTTGAGATGATACTTAATTAAGTATTTGAAACTTAAATAACTAACTCAAATACACACTAGGTATTTTGGTTCAAGAAGCTTGAATACGCCATCTTTGTCCCAACTCCCAACTGCTTGTTTTCTGATCAGAATACTCCAGGGACAATTCAAGCTTTTGGAGTTCACTCATTCACACAAGAAAGTAGGCATGAAAAAAACAACTCAAAACCCGAGATCCGAACCGAATACAAAAAAATTGAATTTTATCTGATGCGAGCCGTCAAATACTCAAATAGATTATTTAAGTGGTATAAATTTATCGAAGTATTATTAACTTAACATAAACGGTAAGGAAAAGAATAAAAAAATCCAATGATCCGAAAATCCAAATGAGTATTTGAAATAAGTTTTCAAAAGTTTTTGAAATACTCAATTTCATGTTTATTTTGACATGATACTTAATTAAGTATTTGAAACTTATATAATTAACAAAAATACTTCATTTCATATTTATTTTGATATGATATCTAAAAATATCTGAATCCGGACTATTATTAAGTGAACCCATAGTGAGTTCAGATCGAAAATGTATCTTAGACAGAGTTATCATATATTGCTTGAACCCGGACCGAACATATATATATATATATAAACCTAATGAGACCTAGGAGGATCCGAAACCCCTAGCCGAATCCAAACGAGTAACTTAACTCTCATGCTTGAAACTTCACACTTTTTCATTGTTTCTAATAAAAAATTGTAAGAAAAACTGGTGGTTTGTTATTTCCTTTTCAAATTTATTAAATATACAGAGACTTTTGATTCAACGTTTAACCAAACTATAAATGATCATATTTTATGCACATGGATAAGATAAAAAAAAAACTAGCATAGGTTAACGATTATTAAGTTCTAATACATTGAATGTGTTATTAGAGTAGCAGGTGTATGCCCCCATTGCTCCGTAGAGCAAGGTGCCGGTGGTGGTAGATGCTCACAACTCTAATCTTGTATTTGTGTACTCTTTGTAAGCCGTTGGTAGACATTGGACTTCAGAAATTTTAAATAAACCGCAATCCTCAAAATATTATAAACAAGCACCACATTAATATAGTGATTGAGAGATGGGTGTATCCCCAGATTCTCTGTCATATTTATCAGATGTGAATAATCCTTCTTAAATCTAGCAGATAGGATTTGCTTCTCTTTTAGACATGTCATTCTTCAAAGGAGCCCATCGAATTCCAGCTGGAGTGCCGAGAGACTTCTATAACACCTTTTCAATCCAAAAACTATTTTTTCCCACGTGATGGTAACTATAACGCTATGAATAGAGATGTATGATGTCGAAGACATACATTTATATATGGCATAAATCTGGAAGACATTTAGGGGTAAGAGTCAAACAAATGTCTAGCTAAAGAGGTCAAAGCAAAAATGGTAACGGAAATTAACTAACACCTATACTTATTCATTTTAATCAAAGCTTGTCTGCTGCCCACAATATCCCCATTTTGAACTGATGCCGACACAACCAAAAGTGTCATTCTCGCACATGCAACAACCCAAACATTTGCAGAATGATGGTTAAAGTCTAGCGATTCTGCAATATCTACAAAACCTATAATATTGATAATAGATCTTATGAGTATTGTCCTCGACCAGTAAAGTTGGTCCAGTAAACTTTACTGTCGCATTCTTCGCCACCATATAATCCCGTTACAGACCAGTCAACAATTTATGTTAAAAGCGGAAACTTGTACATCTTTTTAGGATGTTACTTTGGACTTCGGTTTTGGCTGACCGCCATAACACTGCAGACCCTTTCCAAGTGGGACTCAAACTAGAATGTTGGATGCGGTTTTTACTCCGATGCAGATCCGATCCAAAATTTCAATCCAAATGCAATAAGGAAACAAAGGCGCACGAAGGTCATAGCCCACCCCAAACTAGGCAAGTTGAATACGCCAAACTCGGCAAGACAATCCGAAATGTAAAGAAATCAAAGATATTAAATATTATCATAAAGACACTCAATCCATGCCGAAGATCACGCTACCGTTATGATTCTCCAGAAAAAACTTATGCAAGGAGGAGCCAGAGACAAGGGACGCGGATCCTCCATAACGAAATTTTACTCTCATTAAATACAAATTTTATTGCTATCAACCATCCTTTGTATTCATCTCTAAATCCATCAGTAAAAGGTTCATTCTCTATAGTTATCAAAGTTTTATCTTTCTATTTTAGCTTACTTATCAATCAAATTCTATTCATAAACCTTATTTGTGAGTTAATTATAGGATTTAGAACCACACAACCACTAGACTGGATATTAAAATTTCGTCAGTGGACCAGAACCCACTTAGGAACTGGTAACTTTCATTTGAAAGTTTTGACTATTTATTGATACGAGCAACATATGGAGATCAAATAATTGAAGAGTGGAGCCCGGAGCCCGACCACCTTTGCCCTCCATTCCACAAATGAGAATTCCATGTCCCTTAGAATATGGAGCTAGTTATTGCATCTGATCCTTGTCCTCCCCAATCTTATTTCTTTCAAATCATCATTTATTTACACAAAACATTGGTATTCTTGCAATAATCACTTACTTCCACGTGGACTAAAACACCTCAAACATATTTGCCAATTGCCACAACCTACAAGTTCTTTGGTCCACGTTAGAAACCTTGTAATCGACGAATTATGTGGTACATAAATTGAAGTTGGATTGTTGTAATTGACTACCTTATGTTTAAATTTTAAAGATATAACTACAAGGTGTGATAATGCGTTTGCTCTAGTTCTCAGCTTTTCTAGAATATACTGTAATATTAATGTTTCAAAGTCTAAAGCCAACATATAAACCCCACCATGCAAACATGTATTGCCTGATAATATGTATATAACTGGCAGTTAGCTTTGGTATTCAATATTCACATATCCACAAAAGCATTCCATAGTCAATCTATCCTCAAGATTAGAGAACCATATATTCAAAAACAGTTAACCATTTTCTCGTTCGTTCCTCTTATAAAATATAAGTTATATAGCAGTTTTGGAGCCATATACTGGTCAATAATGGAGATTAAATCGGTGGCGTGCGAGTGTTGCGGCTTAACGGAAGATTGTACACAAAACTACATTAGTAAGGTGAAAGTTAACTTCGCCGGAAAATGGCTTTGTGGGCTTTGCTCCGAGGCGGTGAGTGATGAATTCAGCCGTGATGGGAAGATGAGGACGGTGGAGGAAGCTGTTAACGCCCACATGTTGTTTTGTAAGAAGTTTAAAGCCAACCCGGCTGAACTCGTAGCCGACGGCATGAGACAGATGCTACGTAGGAGGTCCGGTGAGTTGTTGCCGGCGAGGTCCAAGAAGTTTGGAAGATCTAACACCACGTAGTTGTGTTACATATCTTTTCCTCTCATTACTTTCTTCGCTTTTATAGTGTTGGCGAATGCACAATATTAAATATGTAAAATCATCACACTCAAATAACTATTAATACATTATAGAGCTATTTAGCTTTAAAAGGAATCAGATGTTTTTTTTACGGTTAACTCTTTACTGGAGTTATCATTTGACAAGACCAAAGAGTATCTATTTCATTGGTTTAAAACAAATAGTGTGACTGTTGGATAATTCCAAGCTTGTGGAAACTTAACATATTGATAAGTGTTTAATATGTTAAGATAAACACAAAAGGAAATCTAGAAAATAGGAAAATGATGTTTTCTATTTAGATAAGTTTGTGTTTTCCTTATCCCACATGGTAAGGGAATTGTGTTTCACTATAAATATAGATCTATGGAGAGGTGTTCCATAAGATCCAAGAGAAGCATTGAGAGCTTTAGTTTTGAGTAGTTTCTAAAGCTAATAAGAAAAGTTGTTATTATTAATTTCTTTGTTTCTAGAGACCTTGAATTGTTATCAGAGCTTAAGTTAAAGCTTCGATCAAAGCTTAAGTTGAAGCTTCGATCCTGGTGGCTGTGAAGCAAGGGTTCACGACGCAAGATGGCCGACGTGAATAGGGCTCCACGCACGAAGGACTTTGGATCCGCATCAATCCAATGTCCGATGTTGAACTCGACAAACTACACGGTTTGGTCGATGAAGATGAGGGTGTTACTCAGGGTTCACGATGTGTGGGACACGATTGAACCCGGTTCTGATGATCAAAAGAAGAACGATGTCGCGATTGCTCTTTTGTTTCAATCAGTTCCCGAGTCATTGATTCTCCAGGTGGGAGAACAAACCGAATCAAAAGAGATCTGGAATGCCATCAAGTCACGACACCTTGGAGCTGATCGTGTAAGGGAGGCAAGACTTCAGACGTTGATGACGGAGTTCGACAGGTTGAAGATGGATGATAGCGATACCGTAGATGACTTTGCGGGGAAGATATCATGTCTAGCATCCAACGCAGCCTCGTTGGGAGAAAGCATAGAAGAGTCCAAGATGGTTAAAAAGTTCTTGAAGGGTCTTCCAAGGCACAAGTACATCCAGATTGTAGCGTCCTTAGAACAAGTCCTAGACCTCAACTCGAAGGGTTTTAAGGATATAGTTGGAAGGTTAAAGGCTTACGAGGAGCGTGTAGGGGAAGAAACTCAGAAAGAAGACCAAGGGAAGCTCATGTTTTCAGATAATAATCACCATAGTCAGAGGGGTTATGGAGATTTTCGTGGTAGAAGTAGAGGACGTAACGGAAGAGGCAGAGGTCGAGGTGTGTCACACAACCAAAATCATGTGTCACACACGGACGTCAAAAACTCGAAGAAGGATCGATCAAAGGTGATATGTTGGAGATGTGACAAGCCGGGTCACTATGCAACTGTCTGTCCCGAGAAGTCAGTGAAGAATCAAGAGACTAACCTAAACGAGACACAAGAGGCCGATGCCCTCTACGTACACGAGGTGGTTTTCTTGAATGAAGACAAGGTGATTCCGAAGAATCTCGATATCAACAAAGGCAGTGCAAGTGTTTGGTATTTGGATAATGGAGCGAGTAATCACATGACGGGAAAGAAGGAGTTCTTTTCGAGTTTGAATCTCAACACCAAAGGGAAGGTGAAGTTTGGTGACGGATCGTGTGTTGATATCGAAGGAAAAGGGGTTGTTACCTTTGTGTGCAAGACTGGCGAGAGGAAGGCACTCAAAGACATATACTATATACCCGACCTGAAGCACAACATATTGAGTCTTGGTCAAGCAACAGAAAACGGATGTGAGGTTAACATGAAAGATGTCTATTTAACACTCACAAATTCGTGTGGCAGGTTGCTTGTACGTGTAACAAGATCTCCAAATCGTCTCTACAAGACCCCAATGGAGATTAGTTATCCGCAGTGTTTACATGTCAGGGATGAAGATGCTACGTGGAGGTGGCATGCTCGACTAAGACATATAAGCTATGGCATGATGAACAACATGGTGAAGAAGGAGATGGTCGTAGGAATGCCGTGTGTAACACACGAAGAAAGCGTGTGTGACGCATGTCTAGCAGGGAAGCAAATTAGACATTCATTCCCGGCCAAAGCCATGTTTCGTGCGACAAAGCCATTAGAGTTATTGCATGGAGATTTGTGTGGACCAATCACACCACCAACGCCAGCAAATAACAAGTATGTCTTTGTCCTGATTGATGATTTCTCCAGGTATATGTGGACTATACTTATGAAGGAGAAGAGTGAGGCATTCGATCGGTTCAAAAGGTTTAAGGAAACTGTAGAGAAGCAAACCGGTTCAACCATTAAGACCTTTCGCACCGATAGAGGAGGAGAGTTTACCTCAGCTGAGTTTAATCTATTTTGCGAGAAGAATGGAGTTAAAAGGCACCTGACCGCGCCTTACACGCCTCCGCAAAACGGTGTAGTGGAGAGGAGAAACCGAACCTTAATGGGGATGACGAGAAGTTTGTTGAAGGCAATGAAGCTGCCGAACTACTTATGGGGGGAAGTTGTACGATATTCAACTTACCTTATCAATAGAGTTCCTACAAAGGCTTTGAAGGATCAAACGCCATATGAGTGTCTCACATCGAAGAAGCCAAATATCGAGCACTTGAGGATATTCGGCTGTGTAGCACATGCGAAGGTTCGTGTTACACAACAGAAGAAGTTGGATGAGAGATCAAAGTGTGTGATCAATCTTGGAACTGAGCCGGGTTCCAAAGCATATAGACTCTATGATCCAGTCGCAGGGAAGGTGATGGTGAGTAGAGATGTGATATTCGATGAGAAAAAAGCTTGGGATTGGTCGTCTACAACAAACCAAGCTGATTGTGAACCAAGTATGCTTAAGCTTCCACATGAGGGTGATATAGAAGAAGGCAATGATCAAGGTGAGGATCATGAGCAGGAGGCTATAAACCAAGATGAGGAGGAGGAAGAAGCAGATACTGATCACAATGAAAACCAAGACGGTGGGGGTCAACCGTTGGTGACTAGACACGGCCGAGCCATATCAAAACCAAGATATCTCGATGACTATGTGTTACTTGCAGATCAAGAAGGTGCAATGCTGTTGCTCACAGTGGATGGGGAGCCGGAGAACTATCTTGAAGCAGAACACGTGCGAGAATGGGTTGAGGCAATGGTGGCCGAATTGGAGTCTATCACAAGAAACAAGACATGGGAGCTTGTGGATAGACCGACTGGAGTAAAACCTATAGGGTTAAAGTGGATCTTCAAGATAAATAGAAAGGCGGATGGTACGGTGAACAAGTACAAGGCGAGACTTGTGGCAAAAGGCTACGTACAAAGACAAGGAATAGATTTCGATGAAGTGTTTGCACCAGTGGCACGACTCGAAACTATACGGCTCTTAATAGCCCTCACAGCAACAAACGGCTGGGAGATTCATCATCTGGATGTGAAGACCGCATTCTTGAATGGAGATCTAAAGGAGACGGTGTATGTGACACAACCCGAAGGTTTTGAGAAGAAAGAAGAAGAAGATCGAGTCTATGTGTTACACAAGGCTTTATATGGGTTACGCCAAGCCCCTAGAGCATGGAATGTAAAACTCGATCAGGTTCTGAAGGAGATGAGATTTAAGAAGTGCACCAAGGAACCATCAGTGTACCGCAAGAACGAAGGAGATGACTTCTTGCTGATAGCCATTTACGTTGATGATCTATTTGTGACAGGAACTTCGCTTAAGGTGATTAAGCAATTCAAGGAGGAGATGTCAAAGAAGTTCGAGATGTCAGATCTAGGAAAGCTAACGTATTACCTTGGCATAGAAGTGATTCAAGGAGCAGACGGAATCAGGATAAAACAAGAAAGGTATGCTCAAGGAATCATGTGTGACACAAAGATGGAAGGGTGTAACGCGACTCATGTACCAATGGAGTCGACTTTGAAGATTTCAAAAGCTGAAGATGAACCAAAGATAGATGCTACGGATTTCAGAAGAATCATAGGATGTTTGAGGTATCTGCTTCACACACGGCCTGACCTATGTTACGCAGTGGGCGTACTAAGCAGATACATGCACAATCCGAGAGACTCTCATGGACAAGCCATCAAACACATTTTGCGGTATGTGAAGGGAACAACAAACTACGGCCTGTTCTTCAAGAGAGATGGGTCAAGGAGTGTCATCGGTTATAGTGACAGCAGTCACAACATTGATGTCGATGACGGGAGGAGCACGTCAGGGCATGCATTCTATTACGGTTCATCGCTAGTTACTTGGACATCGCAGAAGCAGCAAACGGTTGCATTGTCATCATGCGAGGCAGAGTTCATGGCAGCAACAGAAGCAGCGAAGCAAGCTATATGGATCAAGGAATTGTTGAGTGAGATACTAAGTGAAGAAAGCGAGAGAGTCAGACTTAGGATCGACAACAAATTAGCTATTGCTCTAACCAAGAATCCGGTTTTCCATGGAAGAAGTAAGCACATACTTTCTAGATATCATTTCATTCGAGAATGTGTGGAGAATGGGCAAATCGAGGTGGAGCATGTGCCGGGTGTTGAGCAGAAGGCGGACATCCTTACCAAGCCATTAGCAAGGATTAAGTTCAAGCAAATGAGGAGCTTAATTGGAGTTCAAGAAATTGATCTCCCTAATTCAAGTTGGAATTAAGGGGGTGATTGTAGGATAATTCCAAGCTTATGGAAACTTAACATATTGATAAGTGTTTAATATGTTAAGATAAACACAAAAGGAAATCTAGAAAATAGGAAAAGGATGTTTTCTATTTAGATAAGTTTGTGTTTTCCTTATCCACATGTTAAGGGAATTGTCTTTCACTATAAATATAGATCTATGGAGAGGTGTTCCATAAGATCCAAGAGAAGCATTGAGAGCTTTAGTTTTGAGTAGTTTATAAAGCTAATAAGAAAAATTGTTCTTAGTAATTTCTTTGTTTCTAGAGACCTTGAGTGACACGCAATGTTATTAAAACCGAATCATGAAAGCGAAATGGAACATCTTCTGAGCTTTAGATCGCTGATTGGCCCGGTATGATCCAATTCGACCATTGATTAGTAGATTAATAAACTAAAATTAATATTATATAAATTTAAAAAAAAAAATCTTTATAACCTACAAATAACAACAGAGGGAGAGGGAAGATGAAAACAAAATGTAATGATAATGACAAACACGTGAAGAGATGATGAAACAAGGATGATTGACAAAACATCCTCAACGACTCCTCTCTTCAAGATCAAGTAAGGACTGGAGCTATGGAGCAGTAGAAACATAGGGTTTGCGAGCCAGTTCTAAATCCTCAAACTTGAGAAGAACAAATAATCTTAAGCTCAATCTCAACTCACAGATTTTCAATTTATAACTCCCAAAAGAGCTAAAGCATAAAGAACAATCATTGTAAAAACTGTTTGAATACGATTTTACATTCAATTAAAATCAAAGATGATGAAAACAAGGATTTTAAAAGCATATATGATAGAAAAAAATCATGACAACCAAGATGAATTAAAATCTTATAGAACAAGAGATGCAAGTCAAAAAAAAGACGAGAGTAGGGGTGCTGGGTGGGTACAAGCCGAGTATTTGGTGTTTTTAGTATAATAAACACTCGGGTTGACTTGTATGAGTAGTAAGATCTTAAGCTCAATCTCAACTCACAGATTTTTGATTTATAACTCCCAAAAGAGCTCAAGCATAAAGAACAATCATTGTAAAAAATTGTTTGAATACGATTTTACATTCAATTAAAATCAAAGATGATGAAACAAGGACTTTAAAAGCATATATTATAGAAAAAAATCATGAAAACCAAGATGAATTAAAATCTTATAGAACAAGAGATGCAAGTCACAAGGAAAACGAGAGTAGGGGTGCCAGGTTGGCACAAGCCGAGTATTTGGTGTTTTTGGTATAATAAATACTCGTGTTGACTTGTATGAGTCGTAAAATCTTAAGCTCAATCTCAACTCATAGATTTTCAATTTATAACTCCCAAAAGAGCTCAAGCATAAAGAACAATCGTTATAAAAATGGTTTGAATACGATTTACAATCAATTAAAATCAAAGATGATGAAAAACAAGGACTTTAAAAGCATATATGATAGAAAAAAATCATGACAACCAAGACGAATTAAAATCTTATAAAACAAGAGATGCAAGTCACAAGGAAGACGAGAGTAGGGGTGCCGGTGGGCACAAGCTGAATATTTGGTGTTTTTGGTATAATAAATACTCGGGTTGAATTGTATGAGTAATAAAATCTTAAGCTCAATCTCAACTCACAGAATTTTTATTTATAACTCCCAAAAGAGCTTAGGATAAAAAAAAATCATTGTAAAAATAGGTTTGAATACGATTTTACATTCAACTAAAATCAAAGATGATGAAAAACAAGGACTTTAAAAGCATATATGATAGAAAGAAAAATCAGGACAACCAAGATGAATCAAAATCTTATAGAACAAAAGATGCAAGTCACAAGAAAGACGAGAGTAGGTGTGCTGGGTGGGTACAAACCGAGTATTTGGTGTTTTGGTATAATAAATACTCAGGTTTACTTCTATGAGTAGTAAGATCTTAAGCTCAATCTCAACTCACAGATTTTTGATTTATAACTCCCAAAAGAGCTCAAGCATAAAAAACAATCATTGTAAAAAATGGTTTGAATACGATTTTACATTCAATTAAAATCAACGATGATGAAACAAAGAATTTAAAAGCATATATGATAGAAAAAAATCATGACAACCAAGATGAATTAAAATCTTATAGAACAAGAGATGCAAGTCACAAGGAAGACGAGAGTAGGGGTGCCGGGTGGGCACAAGCCGAATATTTGGTATTTTTAGTATAAAAAAATACTCTAGTTGACTTGTATGAGTCGTAAAATCTTAAGCTCAATCTCAACTCATAGATTTTCGATTTATAACTTCCAAATGAGCTCAAGGATAAAGAACAATCGTTATAAAAATGGGTTGAATATGATTTTACATTCAATTAAAATCAAAGATGATGAAAAACAAGGACTTGAAAAGCATATATGATAGAGAAAAAATCATGACAACCAAGATGAATTAAAATCTTATAAAACAAGAGATGTAAGTCACAAGGAAGACGAGAGTAGGGGTGCCGGTGGGCACAAGCTGAATATTTGGTGTTTTTGGTATAATAAATACTCGGGTTGAATTGTATGAGTAGTAAAATCTTAAGCTCAATCTCAACTCACAGAATTTTTATTTGTAACTCCCAAAAGAGCTTAGGATAAAAAAACAATCATTGTAAAAATAGGTTTGAATACGATTTTACATTCAACTAAAATCAAAGATGATGAAAAACAAGGACTTTAAAAGCATATATGATAGAAAGAAAAATCAGGACAACCAAGATGAATCAAAATCTTATAGAACAAGAGATGCAAGTCACAAGAAAGACGAGAGTAGGGGTGCTGGGTGGGCACAAGCCGAGTATTTGGTGTTTTTGGTATAATAAATACTCGGATTGACTTGTATGAGTAGTAAAATCTTAACCTTAATCTCAACTCATAGATTTTTGATTTATAACTCCCAAAATGCTTAAGCATAAAGAACAATCATTGTAAAAAATGGTTTGAATACGATTTTACACTCAATTAAAATCAAAGATGATGATGAAAACCAAGGACTTTAAAAGCATATATGATATAAAAAATCATGGCAACCAAGATGAATTAAAATCTTATAGAACAAGAGATGCAAGTCACAAGGAAGAAGAGAGTAGGGTGACGGGTGGGCACAAGCCGAGTATTTGGTGTTTTTGGTATAATTAATACTCGGGTTGACTTGTATGAGTAGTGAAATTTGTATTTGGTTTATTAAAAACGAGTACTTACAGTTTCAACTCAACCCGAGTATTAATTATTATTTATAAATTACTTACAAATTACTTAATAATTATTGGTAAATTATTTGATAATGCCTTGGAATTTAATGATAAATAACTTTATTATATAAAAATAATTTGTCATTGGTTTCATGGATTTTAGTCAATTTGGGAAATATAATATTTAAAAATGAGAAAATTCCAAGTTACTTATATGAATATATCAGGTATGTTTGATTCACTTATGAAAATAGAAAAATAAACGAGTTATTTTATTATGATTTTTTTTTAAATGTATCTTTATTCATTAACAAAACAAGTAAAACCAAAAATGACTAATAATTAATTTTATTTTATATTTGAGATTTATCTTGTATTTGAAAGTAATTTAAATAAATTACTTGATACTCGATTTGGTGAGAACAAGTATTCAATTTTAAGATTACGTATTGATCAAGTAGTGCATATGAGACAAGTAACAAGTAATTCTGACCAATCTTAAAAAGAAATATATAAATTTTAATTAACTAATAAAATAAATACCAAAAATTAATAAATCAAATAATATATAACAAGTAACAAGTCAAATAGTTAAAATAAAAATGAGTTTGATATTTGACTTATACGTGCGAGTAGTTAAATCCGATATTTGCTATTCGACTTAGTTATAGTAAGTATTTATTTTTTAAATTAAGCTGAGTCAAGTAGCAAGTACAAGAAGCCGAGTATCAAATATATAAATTTTAATTAACTATTTGAATCAGATAAGATAAAGACTGGTCATTGGCGTGAGAAAAAAAAAACTCTCCAGCAGGTTCGACCAATAAATTTGGGTCATTAATTAGGTTCAGTTCACACTACAAGAAAACACGAGTTTTACTAGGCTGGTATTGCCTCGTAATTTCTTAGTAAAGGACACTTTACTAGGAATTTACGAGGAAACGCGTTTTTAGTGAAACGTTCATCGTAAAGCCTATTTCCTCGTAAAGTCCTAGTACATTTACGAGGAAAAGTTTTCCTCGTAAGGTCGTCGACAACTTTTCCTCGTAAAGTCCTCGTAATATTCCTCGTAAGTTCGTAGTACAATTTTCCTCGTAAAGGTGTCGTAAACATTTACTAGGAAATTACTACGAAAATTTACGAGGAATCTACTTCGAAACTTTACGAGGAAATTACTAGGACAGTTTACGAGTACCTTACTTCGAAACATTTACTAGGATTTTACCTCGAAATGTTTTTTCTCTATAAAAAAATAATAATTTAAATAAATATAAATAATATATTTTTTGAAAATTTAAAAATCTAAATTATAAACTAAAAACGAAATAATATATAACTAAATATTTAAGTTTTAAATTCATAATATACAATTAAAAAAAAACTACGGATGCTGCTCGTGAAATTGATGAACGAAGTCGTCATCCCGAAACTCCCCCTCGTCCATGTTGCTCGTCGACGGTTGTGACTGTGGCGGTGGATGATGTTGGGTTGGAAGCGCTCCGGATTCCCGTCTGACACGCAACATCTCCGCCACTACCGGGTTCCCGACCGCCAAAGCGTCTACGATTTCGGAGAGAGAACTCACATAAGAGCGCAGATGAACATTCGCATCGTTTTGTTCCTGAGCATAAGACGATGTCGCTGCACGGTCATCGTTAACGGAACCAATCCCGACGATACGTCCCTTTTCCTAGGGGCGACCTTTAAATAAAAAGATTGATTAATAACGTTAAAAATGAATTAAATAAATAAAAAAATAATTAATAGAAAAACAAATTAATTATTTACCTCCTCCTAAATCTTATCCATTTCAGGAGTGGATAATGTGACGGGAGTCCCAGACTGCTGACTCAGCTGGGTCTGGCGGTGGTCAATCCGAGCAGCAACCTCGTTGTAGATCCGCTCGGATCTAGGATCTACAAAATTCCCTGCCTTGTTCCGGTGGGTCCTCTCGTAAAGCTCTTTCAGAGATGGAAGAGCTCATATCTCTTTAGCCTACAAAAAATAATTTAAAAACTTATTTACTAATTAGAAAAATATAAATATATTAAAAAATATTAATTAGTTATTAAATTATTAATTTAATTACCATGTCTAGACGGATTCCCGCGTGAGGTTTTCGCCCCCCGGTGTGAAGCATCTTGGTGTTGCCATACTCGTCTTTTGTCATGCGGTTCTCGGAGTTTGTGTGGGAGGTTCTGACCGAGTCCAGCAACCCCCAATATCTGATGAGGCCATCCCACACAAACGATGTGAGGCAATCGGGTTTCCCCGCCTCATAACCATCGACCTGGAAAAAAAATATTTTTAAAATCATTTGAAATCATGATATAAACTGAATTAAATTTAAAAATTTATCAGAAAACTGCTCTTCCAGTTGTAGACTATGTCGAGCAACCGCGACTTTGCCTTCGCCTCAAAGTCCTTCACCCGCTCGTGAATCCCCATGGACCAACGATATTTTTGCTGAAACAAGAAAAAATTAAATTAATTATTAGTTCAATAATATTAAAATTTATAAATAATTAATAAAAATAAATGACTTACGACGAACGTTTTGAACCAGGTCTTTTTGGTGTGGCTGGCCGTCATTTCCCAGTTTGGAGCTGGATCGGGAAAGTATCCCTTGATAGAATCGGTGACGCTCTGAGCGACACACCCGTCAACATTAAACCTGAAAAAAAACAAAAAAAAATATTAATTAATTTGTTATTTTTTGTTAATTAAGAAATAAATTAAAATACATTTTTAAAAAAAGAAACATACCAAAATATGCTGTGGCCGTCCCGTCGGAAAGGATCTAACTCAATTAGCCCTTCCTTGCCTGGAGCTGCCATAATGTCCTCGGTCGTGTACACCGCAAATGGAGCGGTTGGCGGCACCTCCAAATCGGGATGAACCCCGCCGGCCGGTGGAGGAGGAGGAGGAGGTGGGAACTGAGTCTCGGGAGCACTCCCGGCATCCGGAATCGTAGAACCGGGAGCGGAAGAAGATGATCCGCCAACCTCACGACCGAAAAGATCTCCGTAATGAATACTACTGCCCTGATGAGACGACCTCTGAGCCCTAGCAACCTTGTCCTGTCTAGGCATCTAATTTTTTTTTAAAAAAATAAACATGTTGTGAAAGTATATTCTATTCATAACATAAACATGTCCTTATATAAGGATTACATAAAGGGTGTAAACCCTAGATACATAACACTATGGGCCTTAGCCCAATACATAAGTAAACCTCCTAATGGATATAGGCCTAAGGCGACATGGGCTTGGTTAGGGCCCATCCACCATTTCATAACACTCCCTCTTGGATGCCATAACCATATAGAGCTCATATCATGCTTAATGTTGCCTCATTAAAACCTCTCCAGGAAAACCAAAACCCAATGGGAAAACGGAAACCATGGACAGGAAAAAGAGTACAACACATGATACTCCCTCTGATTTGGACATCGCAGAAAGGTCTTCCAATCTATGCATCCAATCTGATGCATAAGTCTCCTGAATGTTGATGCTGAAGATGACATGGTAATGTGTCGGCTGGGACAGTCACTTCAATAGCTTTGGAACACTCGGACCTTCTTATGTCTTTCGGAAAATGTGAGTAGAGGGACTTAGACTTCTTGTTGTACCATCTGACCACGATCTGGTCGACTCATAAGCATACACACATGCGGACCTTCTGGTCTGATATATAACCTGTATAAACAAAATCAATAGAACACTCTTTTGTGTGGTTAGTATAAAGCATATGTTATACTTATCAAATCTGTACTTTGGTCGGATATATGGTCCTCGACCAGTGCGTCTATATTGATGTCATTCGTGGTTTCAATCAAATGGACCTTTAGGATGCGGCCAAACATTACTAACATGTCTCCTTATGTCCCATGAATCTTCTGGACATACTAGTTTGGCTAGACCACGAATGCTTTGAACATGTTGAGTTAAAAATCAAACATGTACGAACTTTGGCTTATCACGCGGATGCCTTGGTCCATATGGACCTATCTACTTTTGTCTTCGACCATATGAGGTTCTGGTCGGATGAATCTTGACCAAAACTTATTCATAAACAATATGGTCTGATCATGGTACTATATGTAACTCAAAGTCACATTCCTTATGATCTGGTGCATCTATCCTTTATGGATGTATGCTGGCCGCGTATGCCAATGGTTTGTCCATTTCGGTCGATCTTTCTTTATTATCATTGATCGATCCATGTTGTGTTATAGACTTAATCTATACACGTCCATATTCTTCTCATGAGTGTCTCAAGATCATAATGATCATTACTGCAGTAAGTTTTTATAACCAAGCTATAGCTTTACACTCATGGACCTTTAAGTATGGCTATCAATCTTTCTTATCTTTTGCAATGCCATGACCTTCTTACCATGGTTTATACCACGTGCTAGAGTATGTATATATTAGGTCATGGACTGATCAATGGTATGGTCGGATATGATCTTTGTTATGGACTTGGTATGGACCATTTGTGGTTCCATTCATACGACCATCCATCATACCAATTTCATAATTAGGCGTGATGATCTTATGTCATACACACACGCACATATATGATCTCTATTTGACCTTTCTTTAGGCTAATTGGTATGAACACAAGGGATTCATAATTCTTTTGTAAGAATATGTATGGACTGATTGTTCTCATGGAACTTTTTACCAAACTCTTTACTTAGTCTTTCAAACTCTATGCATACTTTATGCAGCTGCATTTTCAGTCCATAAACAGCTTAGGAACAAAGCTTGTTCAAGAAAGTTTCTTTCTCATCTTTCTGGTACCATTTATTCTTTTTATCCAGTGATCTATTCTTTGCTTACTATACACTTATATATTGATCCAGACCTTTCAGATTTCGAATCTGAGCAGTAGCAACCACCATATAGGAGTTTATCTCCTTATAATATGTTCCTTAGTCCTTGTGAGTACCCTTGTGTAACAAGCAATGCTTGGATGCTATTAGTAGCATCTCTCACGATTTTCTTATCTTTCACAAGACTTTTCACTAGTTTATATCATCAGATGGTGTCTTTCTTATATGTATGGCCAATGCACTCATCTGGAATTTAGAATGAATGAACCCACGAATGCATACTTATTTCATGTGGGTTCTGATCCTCATTTCTTTCAAGTGCTACCATCATTCTTATCTTTGAATGAATGTATCTTTTATGTGTTGACACTTTGATGTGTTGTTCCATAATGTTCCAGACATGATCTAATAGATCTGAGATCTCATTATCCAGGACCTTTTATTACCTTGCAGCTTGGCGTCCCAAGCTACATGGTCTGGTTCCTTAGATGTACAGCTGGCCAGCTTTTATCTCTAATGTCTGGTCTGGTTTCCATTGGACTCGGATATGTGCACCATTTCTTTCTTTTCTTTCCGAGAATTTCTTATCTTTTGGAACTTATTGGTCTATCTTTTATAGACTTTGTAGCAACTTGATTGTGTCTCTTTAAGACATCAATTTCGTGGTGCAAGCTGGTTTATGACTTAGTCATATTGGGTCAATATGTCTGGCATCTCGCTTTACTAGCTTTATATCATATGATCATATTCAAATATGAGGATCTTGCCAAGACAATGATGGTTAATACCATTCCATTCTTTTATTCTTTATTCTTTATTCTTTACCCAGCTTATAACTTTCTCACTCTGATGTTGGATAGTCGGATTCATTTGGTCTCATGTAATCCGTGTACCTTGCCAATTTGATCACTCATATTTGGCTCAAGGTCTCTTTCATAATTCATAGGAGAAAGTCTTATTCATATCCAACATATATTCCCAATCCATCTTATATGGCACATATTTTTGTGGTGGTTTCTCCTGATTTTCTCAAGGAGGTATATGTCTGGTTAATGACCCTTAATCATTCTTAGATGAGAATATTTATGCTCACTTATATGGCCTGATGCATATCAATCTTATATACATGTAAATTCATTTCGTCCCTGAGCTTTAGGCTGGGAGTTATAGACCTTATAGGTAATGGTCTATGTGAATTCATGATGTTCTTAATCTTTGGACCTTTATAGGTCATAGTCTATCTCATGGATGAGCCATGGAATGCACCACGTTTGGTTCATGGGTGTATCACGGATGAACCGTGTGTGAACCACAAATGACTCATGGGTAAACCATGGTCCACGGATTTGTAGTGTGGTCATGGACTATGGATTTGTCCTCACTTCCCCTCATGACCATACTACTCGTGGTGTTTAGGACAATAAAGCCTTAAGAGTTTCCCTTGTGTACATGCTACACAACGTGAGATTCTATGGGATAACTCTTTGTGCCATATGCATTTTCATTCTTTGCATTTGCAATATTTGCATCAAGTTTAGACTTGGATGGCTAATCCAGTCATGCCATTAAGTGCTAAATTCGTGGGTTAACCTCTCTGGTTACCATGGCTTTAAGACCTTATCATACTGATCTTTAGCATAATTTGGATCAGTAGAGTATTCATGTATAGTCTTGACCAATTTATAAGGCTTTTCGGCAATTTTCTTTAAAGTCAAGGAACTTTGTTTCTTTTGCCCATTGTTTCTATTTGGAAACCATTCAATGGGTCTGTATGGGTGAATAAAACCCATGCCCTTTAGGCAATGCCTTAGCCGTGAGTCTTATTAGACCGACTATACAAACTTTTATTGTCGAAATATAGCTTATTCATTTAGACAACTATATGTTTCATAATCCATAAGTTTATGTTTGATTATCACAATTGTCATCTTGGACCAAATGGACATTTAGATTCTTCCCCTGTTGGACTCTCTTGATAGAGGTCACGAATATGTTTGGGGAGCTCTATATGTCTTAGTCCCAAATGGTTTTTACTTTCCACACGTATGGCTCAATGATTTACTGGTCGGTGTTGTGGTTTAGAAATACCACGGCTTACATGCCCTTGACCATGGCCAAAATTTTGGGTCCACTACCACGGTTATTGTGGTTCCTACGGCCACGGTCCGAGTTTGTTAACCTCGACCATATGGTTTGTTAATAGCCACGACCATATGCCTTTAAGCAAGGTAAAATTGTGGTGGAAATACCATGGGTCTGGTCTTAACCACGTGCCTGAATGGGTTTGACATCCACAGGCCTTTTGTTATAGTGGTTCGATCAACCATGACTCACATTATAGTGGTCTCGACCACGTCTCTGTTATCGACCACGGCTGCGACCAAAATGGTTCATGTAGTCGTGTGTACTATTGTTATGGACGTGGTTATGTCCAAGACAGATTTTAGGTCGAGTATAGGTATGATAGATCAGGTTCGACCTTGGGTCTAGAATAGATTTGGTTCAGATTATGTGCTTGGTCGGGTCGAGTTTCAAGGTTGACAATACACCAAGTTAAACCTGGTTTTGATCCGATTTCAAGGTCGGATTGGGCCTAGGATGAGGTTATCAAACCGAGCTTTAAGGTCGGGATTAAGTATGTCCTAGGTCAAGGTTTAGATATTAATCTTCGACCAAGCAATCAAATAATCGACCAATCAACACAGGATAATCTTTGTGTCTAATGATTATATA
The DNA here is from genome assembly GCA_905132765.1 of Moricandia arvensis. NCBI lineage: Eukaryota > Viridiplantae > Streptophyta > Magnoliopsida > Brassicales > Brassicaceae > Moricandia > Moricandia arvensis. Next base: position 57,398 of record CAJHQP010001809.1, read on the forward strand.
TAGCTTTAGATTTTCGACATTTGAAATCATATATCAACCAATTCAAGAGTTTTAGAATTTAAACAATCAACCAATCAACACACATGGTTTTCACATTAGGTCATTTTGACCAAAACAATTTATATTTCAACCAAATCAGAATAGTGTGGACGTGGGATATGTATGGTTGATATTCTAAGGCCACACGGCCATGTATGATCGCTATAATGGGATGCAAAAACAATCCTAGGTCGATTTCAGGGTCGACAAGGTTTAAACCTCGGTTGTTTTGGGACCGGGTGATGGTATTATGAATTAATCAAAATCAATCAATGAGTTCTCCACCCGATTCTGGTATATAGGGTTTCAAGGCCCTTATAGGTCTAACTTAGAGACTAGGATTTTAACAATCCGTGGTGTGGGAACAACATGAACATCATACAAATTCACACGGTGAAGTGATAATGCAATCCAAGCAATCAAACATATTTCATTGATCAAACAAGCTATGCACACGGCCAAGAAAACATTCAATGATCATCTTAACACTTTAAGTTTTCGGGGTTAAGGTTTCAAGGCCTTTAGATGGTTCCTAGGTCGAGATGGTATGATGTCATCGACCAGGTCGAGGTCGGGTAGGACCATCGACCATGACCATGCAAAATGGAAATATAGCCTAATGATCAAAATGGAAATTTTCCTAAAATCAAATATGAAAATTTTCCTGAACTCATGCAATCAAAATTTTAGGTCTTATAATATATAGTTTCCAAATTCATGGGAGTGTAATCTCAAACAATCTAGCATCTTAACTTTCATAAGATCAATCAAAATGGAAACTTTCCTAAAATTTTCAAGCAATCCATATTTTAGGGTTTATCCTTTAAACTTCCAATTTCAAGTTCATGGGTGTGTATAAACAATCAATCTATCACCCTAACATTCATGAAAGTCAAAAATGGAAACTTTCAAAAATGGAAATTTTCAAAAAATGGAAAATTTCAAAAATGGAAATTTTGAAAAATGGAAATTTTGAATATGGAAATTTCAGGAAATGGAAAATTTCAAAAATGGAAACTTTCAAAAATGGAAAGTTTGAAAAATGGAAAATTTTCCTAAATTCTCATATCATCCAAATTTTAGGTCTTATAACTTTAGAGAATTTCCAAATTCGAGATTAGGATTTACAATCAATCTATCAACCTATTCTCAAAACAAGCAATATGGAAACAATCCAAAATGGAAATTTTCTTAAAGTCTCATATTTTCCAAATTTTAGGTCTTATGTCTTTAGGGAACTTTCCAAATTCGAGATTAGGTTTTCCTTTTAATTCTATCAACCTAAACTCTCGATCAATCAAATATGGAAACATTCCAAAAGCATCAAACTCGACAAGGGATCAAGTTAACCGAAAAAGGAAAATATGGTTCTAGGGTTCATGCATGATTGCGGCTAGGGTTTCCTACGAGTATGGGGAAACAACTTTCTAGCAACCTAAACATGGTATAGGCGAATCAAAGTAGGGTTTTCAAGGCCCTTTGATCGACAAAAAGATTAGGTTTTCAATGCATAAACAATCAATCAATTATGAGAAGAACAAACCGGTTTTGAACAATTGATAATTAGGGTTCTTCACACAACCAATTTTAAAATCCTATCATCCGGTTCTATATGATCAAGTAATCACTCAATCTATCCGATATCCTATCATAGATTTCTTGATTCCATACCTAGAGTATTGGTTTCTATTAATTAGGGTTTATAGGAAAACCTTTTTTCTTGTAGGATGTAAAAATCGGACCACCTTTAGAGAGGGAATGGGTTGCTCCTTTGATGTTTGTTCCTTTTGAGTTGAAACCAAAGGATTGAATCAAGCTGATATCAAGTTTGTAAATAAGATTAGATATCATCCAAAGTCTTTCTTCTATGAGATAAAGAAGATTAGGGTTCATGAAAAACTTAGGGTTTATGAGAAAACTTAGCTTTTTAATTCGTATGCAGTTTTCCAGGTTTGACGGTGTTCACTGTGATGGAGCGTGAGGGCGCGTCCTTGGTCGGAATGACAAGCCGTTTTCACAGAACGATTCGTCTCGTCCGGGGCTTCAATTTTATATATTACTCGTCGTCTGGGTCCTCACGGTTTGAGAGAACGAGTCGTTTGAAGTTCGCCGTCGATTGAGGAGCGAGAGAGAGATAGATATTAGGGTTTTTGAAATTTCGTTGGCTTTCTAGTTTTTATGATTTTAGAGGCTATCGTGCTGATAACGTGTTGTGAAAGTATATTCTATTCATAACATAAACATGTCCTTATATAAGGATTACATAAAGGGTGTAAACCCTAGATACATAACACTATGGGCCTTAGCCCAATACATAAGTAAACCTCCTAATGGATATAGGCCTAAGGCGACATGGGCTTGGTTAGGGCTCATCCACCATTTCATAACAAAACATTAATTATCGTATCATTTTAAAAAACAATTAAAAAAGTACTCCACCTAATCTAAATTCCTTAAACTAACCACATAATCTAAATTCCTTACACTAATCACCTAATCTAAATTCCCTAAACTAACGACCTAATCTAAATTCCCTAAACTAATCACTTAACTAGGAGCTAGAGAGTACCTTGAGAGGATGTGGAGAGAAGCTTGCTACAAATGAGAGAAATCGATGGCTTGAGTTTATATAAGGAAACAGTTTTCCTCGTAAGATGCTAGTAAGTTTACTACGACTTTACGAGGAAAGCACTAGTCCCGTGTTTTCATTTCCTCGTAAAATCCTAGTAAAATAAAACACGGGACTAATTATTTCCTCGTAAAGCGTTACTACGACTTTACGAGGAAAGCACTAGTCCCATGTTTTATTTTCCTCGTAAAGTCGTAGTTACATTTTACGAGGAAGTAACTAGTCCCGTGTTTTATTTTACTAGGATTTTACGAGGAAATGGTTTGTAAATCTCTAAACTCGAAACCCCAAACCCCAAACCAGAACTTTCATAACTTATAACATCTTCTACAACCAAACTCCTCTTCTACACCTAAACCTCAAATTCAATTTCAATTTTCTGATTAACCAAATTTAAAACATACATAATTTAAATTCGTTTTTCGGTTAAACAAACTTAAAACATACATAATTCAAATTCGTTTTTTGATTAAATAAACTTATAAAACATACATAATTCATTCGGATACATTCTCAGAGTCTGTAGAAACATCATCATTTTCGTAAAACTCGTCCTCAACACCGTCGTCTGTGGAGTGATCAGGAACATCTTCGTATTCACGATTATGCGGATCAATGAGTAGGATGTCATCAATTTCTGCTTCAGGTTCCACGATTTCATTGGTATTTTCTTCTTGTAATGGTAGTTCTTCTCCAGCGATTATTCGTCCTTGAGGTGTAACTTTGATAACAGATAACCAGTTGATTCCTGAGGTAGTAATCCGAGGGTATGGAATGAAGCAAACTTGATCTGCTTGGGCAGCTAATATGAAAGGCTCGAATTTGTTGTACCTGCAAAAATAAAGACAACGTAAATTAGTACTCAGAACATGTATGTTTAAAAAATAATTTGTTGTACCTTCGTCCGCCATTGACATCAACTACATCGTTCTTGTTAATCCGAACACCTCTGTTGACGACGGGGTCGTACCACTCACACTTGAAGATAACGCATTTCAGACTCATTCCTGGGAATTGAACTTCATAAATCTCATGCAATATCCCGTAAAAATCTGTTTCACCTTTCACACATATTCCATAATTACTTGTCGCCCGGTGTCTACCATAGTCGTAGGTATGGAAAGTATAGCCTCAGGTGAAATACATCGATGATGTAGTGACCTTTGCAACTGGACCTTGAAGTAATTCACTAAACCATGCAGGATACTCAGGATCGTCATAATCAACCTGCAAAACAAGTGGTATAAAACTACACATTAGACTTACTTTGCATAATATATGCATAAAATTTAAGCTATAATTAATAAATATCTATTTCCTCAACCACTTGATAAAGTGTTGATTTTTCCTTTTGTCTAACTCAGTTGCCGATATACCAGGTATTGCTTCTTCGACTTGAGTCACAAATAGGCTGTAAAATATTATGTTATGTTATTTAATCAATTGAATATATAAAATATAAGTGTGTATGTTTATATGTTTACCTTTCAAAGTAACCAATCAATGGATGCTCACAATTGAGAAGAATATAAAGGTGTGCACTATGGACGTCTTCATCACTCGACCACTTAACCTCTTTCAATTTCCTACCCATTCGCCCAATTTGACAAAAGATGTCTGGAACATCTTCTTCCATATATGTAGGCACGACACCACCATCATCATATCTTCTTGGAACTCGTTTCCTTGTACGTACTTTCGGTGCAAAGTAATACGATGTGATATGTGATGTTTCTTCCGTCAAACTTCCCGCAACAATAGAACCTTCAACTTTTGCTAGGTTTTTGGCTTTTACTTTCAAAGTTTTCATGGCCCTTTCATACTGATACATCCATCCATAATGCACAGGTCCACGAAGTAATGCCTCATACGGAAGGTGGACAACTAGGTGTTTCATGACGTCAAAAAAAGCAGGCAGAAATAGTTTCTCCAAGTTGCACATTAAGATGGGTATGTTTTCATGAAGTTGTTGGACAACTTCCTCTTTAAGAGTGCGGGTGCTCAGATCCCTAAAAAATGCTCCAATTCCTTATATATTACAGAAAAAAAATTAAACACATTATTATATTCATATATATATATATATATAAAGAAATAAATTAATGTTGTTTATATTAATTACCTGAAAGTGATTCATGTACTTTTGGAGGTAGTAGCTCCGCAAATGCAAATGGAAGTAGCCGCTGCACAAAGACATGACAATCATGGCTCTTCATCCCGGAGAACTTTTGCCCTTTCTCAACACATCTTGAGAGATTTGAAACATACCCATCAGGGAACTTCGCTTATGAAGCCACCCAGTTGAACAACGCAAACTTTTTTTCTGATGACAGTCTGAATATCGGAACTGGAACTTCCCCATTGCTTTTTATATGTAGCTCACTCCTTGAGCAGATATCGGGTAAGTCCAACCTCGATTTTACGTTGTCTTTCGTCTTCCCTGGGACATTCAATATAGTGTTCACGATGTTCTCAAAAAAATTCTTCTCTATGTACATCACATCGAGGTTGTGGCGCAAAAGAAGATCTTTCCAATATGGCAAATCCCAAAATATACTCTTTTTGTGCCAATTGTGTTGCACACCATAAGAATCAGGCATATTACTGGGAACATGCCAATTCCCACCACGAGGAACTGTTTCTAGAGCACCGTAGTGATCGATTTGCGCTTTGATTTGTTCTCCAGTTAAGTATGGAGGAGGAGTGTCTCTGACAACCCTTTTATGCATGAACAATGTCTTGTTTCTTCGGTATGGGTGGTAAACGGGAAGAAATCGACAGTGACAATTGAACCAAGTAGTCTTCCTACCATTCTTCAACTGAAACGCATCTGTCATTCCATTACAATATGGACAAGCTAATCTCCCATGTGTAGTCCATCCAGACAACATCACATATGCAGGAAAGTCACTTATGGTCCACAAAAGCATCATTCGCATCGTAAAATTTGTTTTCGTAGAACAATCATATGTCCTCACCCCTGTAGACCACAAATCTTTCAACTCTTTTATCAGTGGTTGTAGAAAAACGTCGAGAGATCTTCCTGGATGCTTTGGACCAGGTATTAATATGGTCAAGAATAGAAACTCTCGTCGCATGCACATCTCCGGTGGCAGGTTGTACGGTGTAAGAAAGACTGGCCACAATGAATATTGTCTCCCTGACATTCCAAATGGACTAAATCCATCAGTGCATAATCCAAGATACACATTCCGGCTATTGCTAGCGAAATGTGGATGTACATTGCTAAAATGTTTCCAAGCTCTTGCATCTGATGGATGAGTCATCTCTCCATCCGTCTGAGTATGCTCGGCGTGCCATCTCATCCCTCCAGCAGCCTCCTCAGATTGGTACAGTCTTTTCAATCTATCTGTGACTGGTAGGTACCACATCCTTTGGTACGGTACCCTATTGCGCCCCCTCGACTTTGCGGTTTGAATCGTGGCTTCTTACAAAATCGACATTCTTCTAACTTCTCATCATCTTCCCAATAAATCATGCAGTTATCGATGCAAACGTCTATCATCTCCGAGGGCAACCCAACACTATATACCAATTTCTGAATCTCATAATAAGATTCAGCAGACACATTGTCTTCTGGCAAATACTCTTTAAACAAGAATGCCCATGCATCCATACAATTTTCAGGTAGATTGTGATCAGTTTTAATATTCATCATTCTAGCAGCCAACAACAATTTTGACAAATCTTCTCTACAACCACTGTAAATTGGCTCATTCGCAGCTTCTAACATTTCATAAAACTTTTTTGCATCTAAGTTAGGTTCTTCAACTTCATCATCATCATGAGTTACAAATGCATCACCTACCATATCATGAACCCTATCACAATCTACCATTTGTTCCTCCTGGTGATGATAGCTATTTTCATTAAGCAAATGATTAACCGGTTCAACCTCAAAATTGCTATTACTACTGCTAGCTTCATTCATACAACTAGCATCTTCTCCATGTTGATACCAAATACTACCTCCGTTTCGATTTATTTGTCGTTGTAGAGAAATTTTTTTGTTTCAAAATAAGTGTCGTTTTATAATTTCAATGCAAAATTTATTAGTTTTATTTGTTATTCTATTTTTTTTTATTGGTTGAAATGTGGTTAGGTGTATAGAAAATTGTGTTTTTATCTAGAAAATATATAAAATTAAATGGTTTCTTAATCTGCGTGTAAAAACCTAGAACGACAAGTAAAACGAAACGGAGGGAGTATAATAATATGGCATGAAACCTCTATTTATTAAATGATTCCAAACATTTTCACGAGGGCCTAATTTTGTATTGCAGCATTTTCGACAAGAACATAACATCTTACCACTTTCCTGCGTGAGTGGTGTAGAATCTGCTTGATGCATAAAAGTCTCCAATCCTTCGAGAAATTCTTTCGTCACTCTCCCGTTATTATCTCTGTGTGAATACATCCACTTCCGCAATTCGAAAATATTTTCCGGACCGGACATTTTTTTTTCTTTGATCAAGCTTATAGCTGATTTTTTTTTGTGTGTTTGAAATGAATCACAAATTGTGGTATTTATAGAGATTTTCGAATCTGGATATTTACTAGGAAATTGGGAGGAAAAGTAGGTATAAAACACGTTTTAGATTAAAAATTGGTATTTTCTAGCCATTTCCTCGCTAAAGTGAAGTAAAAAACGTTTTCCTCTTAATTTCGTAGTAAAAGTTTACTAGGAGTTTACGAGGAAAGTTTTTTACTACGACATTACGAGGAAATGTCTTTTTCCACGTAATTTCCTCGTAATTTTACTACGGCTTTACGACGAAAATCCTTTCTCGTAGGCTTACGAGTACTTTACGAGGAAAATAGTTTTTTCTCGTAAATTCGAAGTAAACTAATAGTATATTTACGAGAAAAGATTTTCCTAATAAAATTTCGTAGCAAAAGCGGAGTTTTCTTGTAGTGTCATAGCTTGGTTACCGGGTTTGGTCTGGTTTATAACTAACACATTTAGGAATGATTAGTAGAACTTATGATATATCAGAAACAGTATTATGCAAAAGTTGTATGCCCTTATTTATTTTTTGGTAAGATGATTACTAGAACAATAAATAATTTATATATAAAATTATCACAAAACTTAATATGTAGTAAAAATTATTTATTTCTAAATAATACAGATATATTTATATTTACAATATATAATTATATAATATTCTATCTTTTTGTTATTAGAATAATGAATCATATAATATAATTATATAAATTATATAATACTTAAATTTGAAATATTCCTATTTTTAAATTTTAAATATATTTTAACTGCAAATTTTATTTTTAAAATGTAAATTTAATTTTTGGATATAAATTTAATTTTAGCTATTATATAATAAAATAAAATAATTATATAAAATTGTTTTTTAATTTTATATATTTTATATGCAAATACTTTATTAAAAGCTTTATTTGAGATATTAAGCAAAAAACATTTAAATAACATTAGCATCTTGTAAAAAAATTTTAAAATATTTTTTTTGAAAATTATTGATTGGATAACAAAGAGCAACTTATTATGCTAATGTTTTACCAATCAAGATCTTAAGAATTGATGGCATTGGACAGCATTATCTCATCGGACAGAGATCATTTTGGTACCTCTCCATCAACAATAAAGATTCATGGATATGGCGGAAGCTTCTTAGACTTAGACTAGTGACATGAATTTATGCGAGCAGATTTGGACGCAACTGGAGAGAGGAGAGGGACCAGACAACTGGGCTTACAACTTTATGCTCGAGTTGCATAGGCGGGGGATGGACAGACTTGGCGCTTCCGTCGCTGCAGGGGAGCTTATTTACGGAGATTCTGCATCTAATCAGTGTAACAAAACCGTCTTGGGATAGTACAAGACCTGATCTGTACCTATAGAAGCAAGCTGAAAATACTTTTGCTCAGCATTTTTCAACCAAGAAAACGTAGCATCAAATTCCCAGTAAGGAACCATAAGTTAATTGGCACAGAGTGATCTGGTTCTCCCAAGCAATACCTCACCAACCGTTTATTACTTGGTTAGCCATGAAAGATAGACTCATAACTGGTACAAGAACTCTTCAATGGGGAATCATTCAGTTGTGCACGTTTAGCGGTGAACGCAACGAATCAGGCAACCACTTGTTCTTTTGCGTGTCCATTCTCTTCTTCACCATTTTAGACCATGCTCTTTAGTAAGCTTCTAGGAAACAGAATCCCGCCTTATGGGAAAGGTACTGTGCGGTCTCTTACTCGGAACAGGCTCTGCAAACTGGTCACCATTCTTACTTGTTTATCTTTTCAAGCGAGTGTATACTGGATATGGATATGGATATGGAAGGAACATAATGGTCGAAGAACATCAACAACAGCTTCACTCTCCGTTGTTAATCGCTAACCAAATTGACTAAGAGATTTGCAGTAGGATCAAATCCCTCTCTCCCAAAGTGATGACTACTCGAGTTACTCCAGTGCAAGTCAAAAGGATTTCTCTATCGCCATACTCTCTCTGTTCTCTCTTTTCCCAGTTTTACCAGCCTATTCTGTTTTTCTTTTACATGTGACCATCACTGGTCAGTGAACATAACAACACTTTTTTCTTTTTTTGATTAATATGATCTCACATATCAACCCAAAAAAATGCAATATAGATTTTATGAGATTTTTGCCCATTACCAGTAATCTTTGCAAGAACACAGCCGTCTTTATAACGGTGAAATCTAGTTTGATACCTCACATTCATCTCCCGTTCATACACTTAAGAGACCATTTTGAAGGACGTGTGATAAATCTCACATCTCCGATTATTCTCCCTCATTTGTCAAACCGAAATAGAGCGAGAGCTTTTCGCTTTGACAGAACCAAATCCTTCCTTACTTACTCCAATACATCCACCAAAACACTACCACAGTCTGGAACATAACCCACCAGCTTCAGTTCACTTACAACCTCTTTTAGCTTTGCATAAATCTCATCTGATTGCTTATGTCTTTTGTCACCAATCAGAAACTCGTGTGATTTCCCGTTTAAGTCAATCCGGCTAAGACCTTTCTCCTTTAACACATTCTTTTCCTCCATTCCTCGTCTTACCTTCCTTACATCCTCCCATCTCTGTTCTCTCGCGTAGATATTTGACATTAACACAAGAGCCCCGTCATGATCAGGTTCCAGCTCAAGTATGTGTTTGGCTGCAAATTCACCTAACTCATGCTCTCCGTGAACCCTACAAGCTGACATCAGTGATCCCCATATGACTACATTAGGCGCCATTGGCATTGATTCTATAACCTCAATAGCTTCTGGTAAACGATTAGCACGGCCAAAGAGATCCACCATGCATCCATAATGCTCGAGCTTAGGAGTAATCTTGTATTCATCAGTCATTGATGCAAAGAGCTTCTTTCCTTCTTCAACTAAGCCTGAGTGGCTACAACCATAGAGCACTCCTACAAAAGTAACATCATTGGGCTCGACATTTTCCTGTTTCATTCTGGCGAATAAGATAAGAGCATCATTGGCTTCCCCATGCATAGAAAAGGCATTGATCATAGAGCTCCATGACACAACATTCTTCGTTGGCATCTTCTCGAACACATCTCTCGCTGCATCCAAACCTCCACATTTCGCATACATGTTAATGAGAGCATTATTTACTGTCAAAGAGGATTCAAAGCCGTTAAGATGCATGTACTCATGAACCCATTTCGCTTTTTCCAGAACACCGAGGTTCGCACAAGCTGATATAACACTCCCCATTGCAATCTCATCAGGTTCTGACCCATACCGACACATTTCCTCGAAAATTCTTAAAGCTTCTTCAGGATGATCACTCTCAGCATAAGCTAAAATCATTGTGGTCCAACACACCAAGTCCTTCTTTCCCATTTGGTCAAATATATCGCGTGCATCCTCGAGTCTCCCAGCTTTTGAGAACCCAGAAACCATAGCTGTTGAAACAAGCAAGCTTCTCACTGACATCTTCATATAAAACTCCCTTGCCATATCCATACACCCTGCTCCAGCATACATAGTCACAAGAGCAGTCAGCAAATGAGTGTCCATCCTAACATCATTCTCTTTCAAAAACTCGTAAATCGCTCTATTGTATCTCGTATTCCCAGAACGAGCACATGTGGAGACAATGTTACAGAGAATCATCTCATCTGGCATCACATTAGAACACTTCATCTCCTCAAAAAGCTTGAAAGCTTCATCTAAAATTCCGCATCGGCAATACCTGCACACAAGCTTAAAAGTAAACACCTTTTAGTTTTTTAAAAAGATACGAAACAGTAAAGAATATTACTCCTAACCTCTCGATCATAGTATTCCATGTAACAACATCTCTCTGTGACATTTCGTCGAACACCTTGCGCGCCTCGAAAATCCTGCCGCAACACGCGTACATATCCAAAACACTAGTCTTTACAAACGGGTCGGAAAGTGTGGCTGTCTTAAACGCAAAGCCGTGAAGCTCCATACCCTCGAACAAGGCCGAGACTTTTGCGGCTGCCTTAAAAATCGGAGTGAAACTGAAGTGATCGAGACGACCACCGGCACGTCTAATCCTCTGATAGAAGAGGATCGTGGCTCTGGGTGCATCGGAACGAGAGAGATTCCGGAGAAGAGGATTGAAGAGGAAGGGTTCCGGTGGAGAGGGGATATATGAGAAGACGGAGAGAGCGTAGGTGAGACTGATAGAGGAAGAAGAAGAAGAGAGGTTGAAGAGAAAGGTGTTGCGGCGATGGTCGAAGATTGTACGGAGGATGTGGGCGTGGAGTTGCTTGAAGTGGCTGAGTGTTTTGCAGTGTGAGAGTAAGTCTAGAACAGATGTTGAGGTAACCGGAGACGAAATGGGCATCTGATGAATGAATGAGTTAACAACACACAATACCAATCCTATCCAAGCCTTAACTATTTTAAGAAAATCCAGAGGAGAGGAAACTTAGATATGGGGGTGATGGAGAAGATTATGTAATGGAGATGCAGCCGGGGATGATGTCGACGCCGGCAATAGTAAGGTTTAAAAACATGTAAATCATGGAGGTTTATGTTAGGAATGGAGTGGATTATTATAACCTCTAGATGGGTCATCGATGGGCTTCTGGTCGGCCAATCCATTATCGGCCCATCCATTATCGGCCCAAATATAAACCAAGTTCACATAGGTTTATTAATCTTAGCTAAAATATGATTAGGGTTAGGTAATAATGAAAAGCTTATTGCATATTGATTTTAGAGATTTTTTTTTTCTATGTTTTGAGATATTTCATTTTTTTGGTCGATTGTAATCTTTATATAAAGGAACCCCTTATAACTTATGAATATACAAGTTTACACACGGTTTTCTCTCTTTCTCTCTCTTAGTTTACAACTTGTTATCAGCACGATCTTGCTCCCGTAAATCCTAAGCTAAAAGCCATCGATATAATCCTAATCTTCTTCATCTCTTTTCGATCAAAACCAAAGGCGGCCAAGACTTTACCTTTTCCAACCCGATAGGAGAAAAGGAGAACCTATTTCATCCACGAAGAACACAAGCATTCCGAGGTTCATCCGATCAATCCAACGTGCAACCCGATCTAAAGGTGGTCCTATTCAAGCCAATAAGAAACAAAGGTAACTCGATGAACCCTAGTTCCTAAAACCACAAGAATCGAATGAACCTTGATTAAAACTAAGACCTAAAACCGATTTGGAACTTAGAAAGAAATCGTTAAGTTGATGGATAGATTGCTTGAAACATGGTTTGATTGTTTTAAACCCTAATCGAATATATTAATGTGCAAATCAAACCCTAAAAGACTTTGCTTGATTAAATTGATTGATTTGTGATTAGAGGTTGTTTGATTATTGATTTGGCCAATTTAGATTGCTATCTAGGTTGACTTAAACCTAAACCTAATCGATTAAGTCATAAACCCTAAAACCCCAAATCGATTGAAACCCTATAATTTTATACTTGATATTGTTTTAATTCCATTGTATTAGGTTGTTAGATTGATTGATAATCCATGTCTTAGGTTGCTAGATTGATTCTTAATTCATATCTAAAACCTTAGACTATTGTTAGGTTGATTAGGGATTATTCCTAATGTAAAACCCTAACCCTAGAACCGTGTAGGCCAAACCCTAGAATCATAAAACCTAATTCTTAATTGATCTTGTATGTGAGTTAGGTTGATAGTTTACTTGATTAAACATTGTTTGGCCGAATTAAATCATGTCTTGGTCGAATCTAAACCACTAGGATAATCGAACCTAGGCGATATGACCTTAAGACCCAATCTGACCATATACTTGACCATGTTGTGATCCATTGCTTGATTTAATACTTGAACATATAGATCACAACCTGATGGGACTATTGCATCATTCATGGCTGTGTGGCCTTATTTGTTTAAACCATTGGCCGAATTGCTTCAATGATTAGTCGATAGATTTGATTGCTATATGATCGGTTTATTGAAACCTAAATTGATTGGTATATGGTTTCAGATGTCGAAACTCAACAATCTAGACTATTCAGCCCTAAATCTCTCTGGAGACAATTACCTACAATGGGCATTGGATACAAAGATTATCCTAAAGTCTAAGGACTTGGCGAATGTATTGTCGAGAACAATGAATCAAGTGAGAAAGATCGATACATGGCAATACTCATAAAACGCCATCACCTTGCTGAGAGTCTCAGAGATCAGTACCTAACCATTGAGAATCCTCTGGATCTCTGGAATGAGTTAAGGATGAGATATGATCACCAAAGAACGGTGCTATTGCCTAAGGCATTATTTGATTGGAGAAATCTGAGGATCCAAGACTATAAGTCTGTGGAGGAATACAACTCAGTCCTATTCAAGATTGTTTCTCTATTGAAACTATGTGGTGAGGTCATTACTGATAATGACATGTTGGAGAAGACATTCTCAACATTCCACACCAAAAATTTGTTGTTACAACAACAATATAGAGAAAAGGGTTTTAAGACCTATGCTGATCTGATCTCGTGTCTACTATTGGCCGAGACAAACAACGAACTGTTGATGAGGAACAGTGAAATGAGACCTCCTGGATCAACTCCATTACCAGAAGCCAACAAGGCCACGGATGAGAAGAAAGAAACTAAGGAAAGTAACCATGTCCAGAACAGACCACACGGCCACAGCTGTGGTGGTTGGAATGGTCGTGGTCGAGGGCAGCATAACTCATATGGTCGAGGCAGTTTCTCGAACCGTGGTCAAGGGAACCACTACAACCGTGGTCGTGGTCCCAATTTCGGCCATGGTCGAGGCAGAGGTGGTCGTGGTACACCATTTAAACCACCACACTCGACCAAGTCTGTTTGCCATAAATGTGGTATGGGAAATCATTGGGCAAAGAATTGTAGGACTCCCAGGCACCTTGTTGACCTATACCAAGAAAGTATCAAAGGGAATAATCGAGAAGCCCATTTGGTCCAAGATGATAATGATGATTTCGATCATGTTCAAGATGATCTCATGGAATATGAAACTTTTGATTGTCTTAAAGAGTCTAATTGATTTCGACATCAAACCTTGTTTTGTTATAGTTTTGTTTCATGCTTTCTTTGATATTATGTTTCTTTGCTATACTGCTTGATTGTTTGGTTTTAACTTTATAATAAGATGAATGGTTTTCTATTTGATACAATCAAAAATGATACGAGCATACTGATTGTGGACAGTGGGTCAAACCATACCATTCTAAAAGACAAAAGATATTTCATAGACTTGACCTTACAGAATGCCAATATAAGTACTACTGCGGGTATAGCCAGCCTTATTGAAGGCCACGGCCAGGCTAGTGTTTTATTTCCTAATAGCACACACTTAGAGATAGAGAATGCTCTATACTCGCCCAACTCTAAAAAGAGTTTGTTAAGTTTCTAAAATATAAGGTTGAATGGATATCATATTGAAACAATGGGCGAAGGAAACAAAGAGTTCATTCACATTGTCAACCACGGCCAAGGCCATAAGAAAGTGGTAGAGACTATACATGCATTCTCTACTGGTTTATACTATGCTACGACTAGTATGATAGAGGCTAATGTCCCAGTGAACAAAAGGTTCAGTGATGATTTCACTTTATGGCACGACAAGATTGACCATCTTGGTTCAAACATGATACGAAAACTCATAATGAATATTAAAGGGCACATATTGAAAGAAAGACGAGTTATCCCAAAGAATCTCACATGTCTAGCATGTACACAAGGGAAACTCATTGTTAGGCCATCAACAGTCAAAGTGACTAAGGAAACTATAAACTTTCTGGAAAGAATCCAAAGAGATATATGTGGACCGATACACCCACCTTGTGGAACGTTTAGATATTTCATGGTCCTTATAGATGCATCGACCAGATGGTCGCATGTATGCTTATTGTCCACACAAAATTTGGCATTTGCAAGATTGCTTGCACATATCATAAGATTAAAGGCCCACTTTCTAGATTTTCCTTTGAAGACCATACGTCTAGATAATGCTGGTGAATTCACTTCCCAAGCTTTTAATGATTATTGTATTTCCATGGGGGTAAGTGTGGAACATAATGTGGCACATGTCCATACACAAAACGGTTTAGCCGAATCATTCATTAAAAGAATCCAATTGATTGCTCGACGATTACTCATGAGGTCGAAACTCTCAGTATATGCTTGGGGACATGCATTTTTACATGAAGCCGAGTTGTTTCGCATCAGGCCATCTAGTGAGCATAGATATTCACCATCCCAATTGATTACGAGACATGAGCCAGACGTGTCCCATCTCAAAACGTTTGGATGTGCAGTATATTTACCAATTGCTCCACCACAAAGAACTAAGATGGGACCTCAAAGGAGGATGGGAATATATGTTGGATATGATTCTCCCACCATAATCAAATACCTTGAGTCAACCACGGGTGATCTATTTAAGGCCATGTTCGCAAACTCACATTTTAATGAGTCAAACTATCCAACATTAGGGGGAGATAATAAACCGGTAAAAGAAATATAATGGAATAGTCCATCAGTGTCTTGGCAAGATCCTTGGACTAAAGAATGTGATATAGAAGTCCAAAAGATAATACATTTATAAAATCTAGCTAATCAGTTGTCAGACTCATTTGCTGACCCAAAGAAACTGACAAAGTCACATATACCATTTTGTAATGCACCAGTAAGAATTGATGTCCAAGAGAGACAAATTCAAGTTGCTACAGAGTCTAACACACATCTCCAACGTGGTAGACCAATTGGTTCCAAAGATAAGGTTCCTCGAAAGGTTAAGAAAGGTGCATGAAAGAAAATCGAAGCAATCGATATTGTCGACCCAACCAAAGTCGAACCAACCATGGTCGGACCAACCACAGTCGGACAGCCCATGGTCGAACCGACCATGGCCGAACCTATGCCAGACCAGGTCGATCCGAATGGACCTAATAAGGATGTTTGGGACGCCAAACTTCGAGGTACTGAGGATATTGATAACAATGAGATCTCAATCAATTATCTTATGTCTAGAATGAAATGGAACAAAAAAGATGTTGACATAGATGATATATTTGCATACAAAGTAGTACTTGAACTTATGGATTTGAATGAGGATCAGGAACCCACATCTATATTAGAGTGCACCCGTAGATCAGATTGGCTTAAGTGGAAAGAAGCCATAACATGGAGTTAAACTCTTTAAAAAGGAGAAATGAGTTTAGTCCAATAATAAGGACACCATAAGATGTTAAACCAGTTGGATATAAGTGGGTCTTTGTGTAGAAAAGAAATGAACATGGTGACGTCGTGAGATATAAGGCAAGGCTCGTTGCAAAAGGATTCTCACAAAAACTAAGAATAGATTATGAGGAAACATATTCCCCTGTGGTGGGTGCTACTACATTCCGATTCCTTATAAGTTTGGCTATAAGAGAGAAATTGGAATTACACTTGATGGATGTAGTAACAACATACTTATATGGTCCACTGGATAATGAGATATACATGAGAGTTCCAGATGGTATTGAGCTCAAAGATAAGAATAGTTCTCGAGAACAACATTGCATCAAACTGAACAAATCCCTTTATGGACTGAAACAAAGTGGTCGAATATGGTACAATAGACTGAGTGAATACTTAGTGAAAGAAGGATACAAGAATGATCCGATCAATCCATGCATATTCATAAAGAAGTTTGAAAACAAAGGATTTGTGGTCATAGCAGTGTATGTTGATGATTTAAATATCATAAACACATCTGGAGAGATATCCTAAACAGTTGAATATCTCAAGAAAGAATTCGAAATGAAAGACCTAGGTAAAACAAAGTTTTGGTTGGGATTACAGCTTGAGTACATAAACAATGGAATCATTGTGCATCAAATGGCATATACTGAAAATGTACTTAAGAGATGCAATATGGACCAATGTCATCCATTGTCATCACCCATGGTGGTTCGATCACTTAGTTTAGAAACCGACCCATATGGTACAAAGAAGGATGATGAAGAAATACTTGGTCCAGAAGTGCCATATCTTAGTGGCATAGGAGCCTTAATGTATCTGGCCAGCCATACTCGACCAGATATATGTGTTGCAGTTAATTTGTTGTCGAGATTCAGTTCATGTCCGACCAACATGCACTGGAATGGAATTAAACATTTGCTTCGTTACTTACAAGGAACGAAAAATCTTGAATTTTTTATACTAACCAATCACAAGAAGGTTTAGTTGGTTTTGCTGATTCAGGTTACTTATCAGATCCACACCATGCTAGATCCCAAACAGGTTATGTGTTTACCATTGGTGGAACGGCTATATCTTGGAGATCCATGAAGCAGACCATTACAGCCACATCATCCAACCATGTTGAGATCCTAGCCATACATGAAGCAAGAAGGGAATGTGTTTGGTTGAGATCCATGACTCAACACATTCGATCAGATTGTAATGGTTGATGGAAAGGAAACCGACCATTTTGTATGAATACAATGCATCATGCATAACTCAGCTTAAAGATGGATACATTAAAGGAGACAGGACGAAGCATATACTACCCAAGTTCTTCTTTACCCACGAGTTGCATAAAGCAGGTGAGGTCGAAGTGGTTCAGGTCCGATCCAGTGACAACTCAGCCGACCTGTTCACCAAGTCATTGCCAACCTCGACCCTGAAGAAGCTATTACATCAGATTGGAATGAGAAGATTGAAAGATCTTCAGTGAGGTATGAAATAGGGGGACTAATACACGCTATACTCTTTTTTTCTTAGCTATGGTTTTATCCCATTGGGTTTTCCAGGCCAAAGGTTTTAATGAGGCAACACTTAGGGTACAAGGGGGAGTGTTATGAACCGAGTGGATTGTCATAACCTCTAGATGAGTCATGGTCGATGGGCTTGTGGTCAGCCCATCCATTATCGGCCTAAATATAAACCAAGTCCATATAGGTTTACTAATCCTAGCCCAAATAGGATTAGGGTTAGACAAGAATGGAAAACCTACTGCAAGTTGGTTTTGGAGATTTTCCTTTTTCTATGTTTTGTGATATTTTCTTTTCTTTGTCGGTTGTAATCCTTATATAAAGGAACCCCTTATGGCTTATGAATATACAAGTTTACACACGATTTGCTCTCTCTCTCTCTCTCTCTCTCTCTCTCTCTCAATCTCTCTTAGTTTACAACAGTTTAAACAATTTTTTCTTTACTTCTTACAAACACATTATCACGTTTCTCTTATTAATTGTCTAATATACCCCTCTAATGTGTAAGTTAATATTTTTCTTTTGGCATCTCATTTTATTAAAGCCCAAAAAAGGTATTAAAAACACACATATTTTACAAAGGAGGCAGAAAAAAGCCCAACTAAAAGAACCCAAAAGGAGAAAAGGACAAACTCCAAGATCATGTCCACGTGTAGGGCTGCTACGAAAGGAAAGACACACGAGATAGAAGACCTTGACCTTCCTCCATCGGCCTATCTGTCGCTATGATTTCTGATACCGGAAATCAACAGGGACTAAGGCGATCAGATAACCAATTCCAGAATGGTTGAGCCATAACCGAACCATCGATTCAAAGCTTGAATCTAGTTGCATCGCGGAAAGGATAAAAAAAAAGAGATAGCAAAAACCCATCTAAATCCATCTAAATAAGCCAAAATCATTTTTAATGATAGAAATAAGGTTGACGATGAAGAACCCATGAAACGGGAATAAGGATTAAGCTATCTAAAAAGATAAACACAACACAATTGAAACCTAAAAAACAGATAGTCGAGTTCAAACTAAAAAGAAAATAAAAGAAATAAACCAAACAAAACCGAATAAAAATCTGGTAACATCTAGACAAGATCATCAGAGAGCCATGATGATTAGCTAGAGAAGGTGCCGACAAACATGATGCTAAACAAGCCACCAGTATCCAGAGTCTAAGCCCGACAATCGGGAGTCAAGAGACAATCAGAATCCGATGAATTGATGAAGAAGCTCATCAACCATCCCGTTGATTTCTTCTGGCAAGAAAAGATGAGACTCTCTCTCTCTCTCTCTGAAAGATTTAAGAGAGAGAAGAGAGAGAGCTCGTCGTGCTTTCTACATGTGTAACTTAATTTGGTTATATTTTTTTTTCTCTTTTCTTAAATTTGTTTTTTCAACTATTTTTTTTTATTAAGGCCCATAAGACTAATATAACAGATAAAGTACAAGGTCCTTTCGATTTATACACATAAGAGATAGTAAAAAATTGAGAACACGTGTAAATAACTAGAAGGATCTCAAACTACGTGATTCTGAGAGAAGATGAACAAGCTTTGCAGAAGCGTTTCCACCACTGAGAGAGCAAGCTTTACGACCACCCTTCTCTGATCATCACCTTCGAAGACCCTTTCCAGCTGACACGAGATAGACCTAGCACATATATCCTTTCTTCTCTCCTTTGCTAATGTCACCGGAACACTATAAGATTTCAAAGCTTGAGAGATTGATAAACCTAAGATCTAATGGAGGAACGAGATAGCAGAAATATTTGGAGACATCTTCAAATAAGACCTCAATTTTACTTTTCTGATCTTGAACTGCCCTTCGATCTCAAACATCTCATTTTATTCTAAAAGAGAGATTTACACTTTCCACTGATATTATATTGGCAAGTGAAGATTTACTCTCTATAAAGAATAAAATCAAGCATAATCCAGCAAGTAGAAAGCTTACTAGCCTCTGTTTTCAAGATGAACTACCTGCAAAGAGAGGAATTCCGATAAACGGTTATTTCTCTTAATCAATCTGAGAAAACATAAGCTTGATACTCTGCCAGACTTGATTGAGAATACACATCAAAATTCGCCAACACAAAATAGAGATCCGCGAACGAAAACAAAAATCGATCAACCGATCGAATATCTTACAAACAAAACAAAACTCTCAATTCCTCTGAAAAATAAGATGGTGTTAAGAGGGAAGTTGAGATAAATTTCTCTCTTTTCTTAAATTAAATATATAAAATTTTATCTTTTACTTTTTCTCTCCATCAACTTTCTAGATTTTATCTCACTCCAAACCCTTATTCTATTTTTTTAGAAACATGTTGTTCTCAATGAAAATTAGGATTTGGGTTTCTACAACTGTTTTTGTCTGCTAAGTTTTAGATTTGACCATCTGAGTCACCAGTTTCACTCCTCCACAATCATAACGTAAACCAATTTTTCCAAAGCTAAAATTTGATGTGAATCACTTTTTAGGATATGAATTTACAATTTATGTTTGTTGTAATTTAAGTTGATTCAAAATTGGGCATGGTGATCAGCTAATGTGAAGGGCGAATTGGGTGAAATGATTTAGAGAGTGGGTGAGCTTTGGATTCGTCGTGAGTGACATTGGAATCCGTCGTCATTGGTGAGCTCGGGAACTGCCATGGGTGAGATCGAGATTCATTGTGGGTGAGCTCGGGATCTGTCGTAGGTGAGCTCGGAATCTGTCATGGGTGAGATGGCATGGAAGGGACAAAGTGGGTGAGCTCAGGATCTGATGTGGTGGTCATCCAGAGTTACAGAGTGAACTCCAACAACAATGGTCACGACTCATGTTTTTGCACATTTGGTCCTTAAGCAGCTGTATAATTCATTTAGACCCTAAGCCTTTAATTGTACAAATAGTTTCCTCAAATTAATCCTTAACTTTTGGATTATGCATTAAGCATTTCTCATAATTGCACTAATATCAAATCTAATGAGCTTCTCATTCGTTCCTCCCTTATCAAAAAAGTAGGTTTAGGTTTCAATCTTGTCTCATAAGGGTACTACTATATTTTGGTTGATTAAAATCCACAAGGTACTAATATGTTTTAGTTTTTTTTACCTTTTCAAAGTACTACTATGTTTTGTTTGATTAGACATTCCACCGATTTGCAATGTTCCAGTGATTACAGTTTCATCACTCTTCCCTGATGTGGCCATCTAAGTAGAGGTTCTCATAATTAGGCGAGGTCCGACCACTCGGTCTGGATCTCGAGTCATAATGGAAGAATTTTCCAAAGCTGTTCAAGAAATCCTAAGGCAAGATGATCAAACCGACCAGAACCAGCTATTAATTGAATAGATGGTCCAATTGAAGATCCAAGACCAAACCGGCCCAATATAGGTTCAAGATCAAGCTGGTCAGATCCAATTTAGTGCCTTTTTTACTCTGTATTTTCTTTTATAGTTTTAAAAATCATTATCAAAATTATCAATTATATATATATATATATATATATATATTCGAAAATGATAAAGTTTTATGATTTTTATTATTATTTTGTAACATACAACAATATGAGAAGTTCAATGATAGATATTTCAAAGTATGTGTGAACATAATCATAATCTATAACCGTACACCTTCTTTGATGATTCTTTTGAACCTTCCCACAAACGGCACCCATTGTTGAATCTAAATTTGGTGTATTCAAGATGAAAGTAAGAATTTAGTGGTGAGTTATTTGAAAGACGTTTATTAGGAGATTTGCGATTGATTAAAAATAGTGATGATATCGGCTATAAGATGATTATCTCGCGAAGAACAAAGTATAAGTATAAACTCTATTTCTTGTGCAGAGTCAAGTGTTTGAAATATTCTTCAATTTATAGGTCCCCGAGTGTAATGACCGTATCTTAGGGTAGGTTTTGGTCGAGAAAACCCAAACCTCTAGATTAGGAAAACCTTGGTTGGGATGGTGTGCATGGTTCACAAGAAGATTTTTGGTCATGGAACAGTCCTAAAGGATCGAGTGAATTGGAAGTTGGTCGAGTGTCTACGGGATTGTGGTCGAGTCACTAGTTGGAATGGTCGAGTACATGGACAAGGAAGTGAGCATGAATCAGGGAGTATGATGATAAATCTAGGAGAATTTTCTAAAGTTTTAGGAGGCATTATATGGAGTTTGGTTGAAGCAGAATTGAGATGGTTCGGATGACCTGATTTTTGGTTGATATGACCGAAATCGGCTGTTCGGGCGAGATTCGAGCTATGGAGAAGGAACAAAGCACTCAAGAGTGGTTTGATTGTCATAATATATTCATGTGAAGATTTCTTGGAGTTGATGACATGGCAAGAGAGTGGTGATCAGAGATGACGTGGTGATCACCCATTGACCATGGATGGTGATGTGGCGATACACATGGTGTTTTCTCATTGGCCGAGAGGAGACATGGCGTCCAAGCTACAAAGCTTCTAGAAACCGAAACTTGACTTGCAAGGGAAAGAAGACTCGGTGATCAAGCTTTGAACATTCTATAACATTGGTAACTTGCCATGAAAGTTTAGTGATTGGGACACATGTCCATTTATTTCCATGAACATGATCCACTTGTCCAGCCAGCCTCAGCCCTCCATTTCTATAAATAACAGACCCCTCCCCTTCATTTTCTTCATTTCGAAACCGTGAGTGATCACCCTAGAGAGAGAGAGGTGAGTTAGAGACAGAAACCGAGAATTAAGGAGTGTTTTTTGGTTTGTTTGTCAATCGTTTTTTGGGAGTTAGCTAGAGGTTCTGGATAGTCTTTATAGGCAATAACCAAAGTGGGTTCCGAAGACTTGTTTGTGTGTTTTATGTATGCAGGTATGAGGTTTGATCGGCGGGTCTTAAGTGGAGAACCGGGGCAAGAGTTTAATCGGTTTTGTGCAGGGCCCCGAGAGAGTGTGTGTCGATTGCATACATGTTGTGTTTGTTGTGTTGTTGTGTTGTCTAGATATTTTTTTACTCATGCATGTTGGATTGCATGATCATCTAGACGTTGTAGTGCGTTGAACCGCAAGGGATTTCAGTGAAACTCTCTCTTGTCGCTTGTGTAGATTTTGTTGCATGCAGTACTAGTGTGTGTGTGTGTGTGTGTGTGTGTGTGTGTGTGTGTGTGTTGTGTTGTGCATGTTAGTCTAGGTGCATGTTACATGGAGGTTAGAGGTGGAGCTCCCTCATGATGGTTTGAGTTTTGTTTCACCTAGACTAGAGTGTGTGGCCATCTCGGGGTTAGATTGGGAGAAGCCCAATTCTCCGGTGATGTGTGTGAACCCTGGGGTTAGATTGGGAGAAGCCCAATTCTCCAGTGGTGGGGGACCTACTCTCCACGGCTCGTCACGCTAAGTGGGTCGCGCCCATGGACAAGAGCTGCATGACGATGCGGCCCGGTTTAGATTGAGAGAAGCCCAATTCAGAGTGATGTTTTCCGGCCATGTGACTTTGGTGTTTGTGGTCGGGAGTGTTCAAGGTGGAGGGGTAGGGCTCCGTTGTGTTTTGGGATCCCAGGATGTGTAGACATCCGAATGGTGTTTGTGTGGTCGAGTCTAGGATTGAGTCTAGACTTAATCTGTGTGTTGTTAGATCTCGGTGGAGAGACTAGTTGCATTGTTTAGTAGCTGCATCATTTGTGTTAGTTGCTCTTGCATTATCGATTTATTAATCGTTGTTTAATTGTTGTTCAAGCATGGGTTGAGGGGGGGAGTGTTGTTGTTTATTTTGGAACTCACTAAATAATTTCGATTACTCACGCCCTCTTCTTCTATGCAGGTAACCAGTACGTGGGAAGCTTAAAGGGGAGCAGAACGTTAGGCGACCGGTGTAGATTTGAAGTGGCATAAGCATAAGAAAGGACTAGCTATCGAATGTACAATTACTTTTCTTTTGGCACTAGGCCGTGCATACAAACTCTGATATTTTGTAATGTATTGTATTGAAAGACGCTCTTCACCTATAATTAGTAAAAGTATGTTTATATCCGTGGTTGTGTACTCAATGATATAAGACCTTGTCCGGGTCGACACAACTCGAAGACCGTGGTACGAGTTGTAAAGCCTTAGGCCATGGCCTTGAGGACATAGCAAACCAGAATGGGTTGGTCGATGGTCTTGATTTGTTCTTGATTCTTGGTTGATATGATTTGGCGAGCTATTATTGTGGCATTTTCGGGTTGTCTCGAGTTAGTCTGGCCTAGGACGGTCCGGGGGTGTTACACCGGGGACCTCTCCAGCTTCAGGTACCATTAAACATCACGGTTTTGGATGCTTGTAGAAATGGAAACTGATGTCTTCCATCACCAAGAACTGATGAAGCGCTGGACCTTCATATGTATTTGACCTGCATTCCTTGTCCAGTTGTGTCTGCAATCAACGATTATTATGTTTGGTCTACTTCAGCTAAAGAAGAACCAAGGTTCAATACTTCAAATACCTGGCAGGAACTAAGAAACATGGCCTCACCTCATGTGGTTCAGAGGTGCAATCCCAAGAAACAGCTTCACCATGTAGGTTGACCAGCTTCCAACTAGATCAAGGCTGGCATCTTGGGGACTTAACGTTCCTAACTCATGTTGCCTATGTTCTCAGTATGAGGAAACACGTGACCACTTGTTTCTCTCTTGTGATTTCAGCGCATCAGTTTGGCCCTCTCTATTACAAGACTGAACCCGCCAAATCTTTTATTCAGCTCTTGGTTGAGCTATTGTCTTGGATTCAAGGTACTTCTACTGATGCTCCTTCGCTCAACGCATCATATTTCATCTCTGGAAAAAGAGAAACAACGTATTGCACAATCACCTAGTCCTACCACCAAAGACAATCTACAGGTTCATAGACAAGAAGATGAGAAATACAATCACAGCCAGGAGAGAGAGGAAGCACTTCCTCAACCTTATGGCTTAAGTGGATGCGTTGATCTTCGATGGCTCGTTTAAAACTAGTTATTACTTTCTGTTTTTTATTCTTTTTTGCGAAGATGTAACGTAATCTAGATATACAATGCTTGTAAATCTAACTTTTCATATTAATTCTATTTATCTTTTAGCAAAAAAAAAATATTCTTCTTTAAATGACTTTCTCTCTATTTACAAGAGGGAGTCGGTTAAAATATTTTCTTTTTCTTTTGCCGATTTGGTTTCTTCCAACGCTTCTGTTCTCCCTATTGGACTGAGTTTATTTACATGATGGGTTTTGCCGAGTGACATAATCAAATATATTCATACAGCTATACAGTGAATATTTCAGTTCACTAATTATTTTGATAGAAAATTAAATATTATGCAATTGAATATGATCATCAAAGACTTGGTGTAAATCCGCGTTCGAAACATATTAAGAAAAATATAGTCGATTGTAAATAATTAAGAAAATGGATCCAGCTACGTTATGGACGTTGTTGCATACACTACGTGACCTCCTCTTACTACATAACAGTTGCATTGTATTAATAAGCATAGCAAAGTCT
The DNA here is from genome assembly GCA_905132765.1 of Moricandia arvensis. Taxonomy (NCBI): domain Eukaryota; kingdom Viridiplantae; phylum Streptophyta; class Magnoliopsida; order Brassicales; family Brassicaceae; genus Moricandia; species Moricandia arvensis. Next base: position 82,795 of record CAJHQP010001809.1, read on the forward strand.
TAACTAAACGTTCCTCCTTAACCAAACATGTCTACTTTTCTAAGGAAGAAGCTACACCTCTGCTTCTCCTCCTCCGGTGTTGTGTCACCGTCCATTCCTTCTTCTCCGATCGTCGTACCCAATCACAACCCTCCACCTCATAATCAACGTCACACTCCCTCAATCTTCATCAACAACTTCAACTCTCTCTACGACCACCTCTCTGTTTCCTCTCCTCTCCACCGTAACCATAAATTCACCTCCGTCGCCGCCTCTGCACTGACCACTCCGAAATCCGGCGATATTGGATCAAGTTTGTTCAGCGGCGGATTACATCCTTCTCCGCGTAGAGCTGACAACGACGACGACTACGAAGAAGAAGATGAGGATTACACCGTCGTGTCAAGTATTTTAAGCGACGGAGCGGCGATTATGAAGCAGATTGACTCACCGGACCCGTGTAGAGATTTTGGAAGGTCGATGAGAGAGATGGTGGAAGCTAGAGATCATATAAGAGACGACGTCGTCTCCGATAGAGAATACTTGAACGAGCTGCTCTTCTGTTATCTCTCGTTGAACCCTAAACATACTCACAAATTCATCGTCTCTGCTTTCGCTGATACACTCCTCTGGTTACTTTCTCCGCCGTCGTCGCCGGGAAATTCGTTATCCCGATCGATTTAATTAATTTATTTATTTCTCCGGTTTGTTTTTTTTTCTTTTGAAAATATTTAATTGGGCCTATGGGCTTTCAAAAGGCCCATAATTGTAGCAACTCTACTATAGTAACCGTCGCATCTGGTCACACTACCTTTTAGATAAGGGAGAAAATAATTTCTAAAATTTAAGAAAAAATCAAAATCGAGAAAATGTCACTAACCGCACAATTCTCACCGCCGGTTGCCGGAATAACCAGAAGCCTACGGAAAACAGCCTTCCCTATGAAATCGCCGCCGTCCACACATATTGTATCTCCGTTTTACCGTGAGACGAGAGCTCCGGAGATGATTCGTATGAGGAAATCGCCTTATCTGGTGGCGAAGGCAATCGAACAGAGCCGAGACACAGCTGGATCCGAATCCGAGCAGGAGGCGACTCCGTCACCGGGGGAAAGTGGAAAGGGAGATAAGGAAGTGGAGATTAACGCGTTGGGAGCAGAGATAAAAGCGGCGATGGAGCAGAGGAAGGCGGCAGAGGAGGAAGAAGAGAAAGGGAAGAATGAGTTTGTGAGTGGTGTTGTGGATGAAGTGAGGGAGATTGAGTGGCCGGCGTTTCAGAAAGTGGTTGGGACTACGGGAGTGGTGCTTGGTGTAATCGCCGGTTCGAGCGTGGTTTTGCTAACCGTGAATTTCCTTTTGGCTGAACTTTCTGATCGTGTGTTCATCGGAAAAGGTGTTCAAGATTTTTTCAGCTGATTACTTGAAAATTGAATTTGTGTATTTATAATCATAATCACTCCGTTTTGAGCATTACAATTTGTGTATTATTTATCATTTCGTTTTGTCTTAATCTGGTTCTCACGGTTCCCACATAGAGAGCAAAAAGTAACACAGAGAATTCAAACTTATTAACAGCAAATGGTTCGTTCACAAGAAGAAACAGAGTTTGATTTTTGTTCACACACAAAAGATACATAAAGAAAACACAGAAGACGCACTGAAACTGAGAGATGAGAGGATGAAGGAAGATTCATCTCTCTTTTATTATTGGCGACTCTAAACAAAGAAATGGAGATTTGTGTTTTCCAGCTGAGACTTATTCAAGCCTCGAAGGTCATGGATTCTGCTTCTTTCCTTGTCGCATCGAATAGTACAGTCGACAGGTACCTCTCTCCGAAACTCGGGAACACCGCCTGTAACATAACAATTCAGTATAATTGCTGCTTGTTTCTTGTTTTACTTTTTTAATATTCATAGCTTCTCTTAGCTTTGTGGTGTGATGACATGAATACCAATAACTTACCACGAAAAGCTTCCCGGCGTTTTCTGGCCTCTGTGCAAGTTTGATTGCTGCGGCAGCTGCTGCACCTGATGATATTCCCACCTACAATTTTTTTATTTGTTATGAAATGAGAATATGTAGCTAACCTGACAACCTACAAACAACTCATCCTCCTAATGAAGTCCACATTTTTATTTTGAGATGTGTGAGATGTGAAAATTACTTACAAGAAGGCCTTCTTTACGAGCAAGAAGCCTTGCCATGTCGATGGATTCATCACTTGAAACCTGTAGAAAGCGTTACAGACAGAGATGGAGGGGAAGGAAAGTAAGACTTGTAGCCATCTTACATGATGCAATACAGTTTCTGAGTCAGTAATAAATATAAGAATTGGAGGCTAGTCTTACTTGAACAACTTCATCTATAAGATCAACCTCTAATACACCTGGTATAAAACCAGCACCTATCCCTTGAATCTTGTGAGGGCCTTCAGAAAACATCACGTGTTAGGCAGCTTCCGTAAACAAAGAACATGCATGATCATGATCATAGTAGTAAACGGAGAGAGTGAATCAATAATTCACCTGGCTTTCCACCAGATAGAATAGCACTTTCGACTGGCTCCACACCATACAGCTGACAAGAAGACAGAAAACAAAGGCATCGGTTAGTTTAGACTCCAGAGTGTGATAAGAAAGTCAAAGGTATGAGAAAGATGAAGCTCTTCACCTTCACGTCCGGGTTCTGTTCCTTGAGATACTTCCCTGCACCTGTGATGGTACCACCAGTACCAATCCCAGAAACAAAGCCATCGATTTTACCAGCAGTGCCTTTCCAAATCTCAGGTCCAGTAGTCTCATAGTGGATCTGCATAGAAGGACAGATCAAAGTTCAATAACAGACAGAAACAGATTCAAAAAGCATGCAATAAGGCATTACCTTTGGGTTAGCAGGGTTCTCAAACTGTTGGAGCATGTAACCATTGGGTGTTTTGGCCAAAATCTCTTCGGCCTTTGCGATAGCGCCTTTCATGCCCTTGGCAGGGTCAGTTAAAACCAACTCAACACCAAAAGCCAAGAGAATAATTCTTCTCTCAACACTCATTGAAGCAGGCATTGTAATAATAAGCTTGTATCCCTTGGCAGCCGCGGTGAATGCTAACCCAACTCCGGTGTTTCCACTCGTTGGCTCAATCAACACACTCTAAAGAAGAAAGCAAAAAGAGAAAAAAGTCAAACATATGGAACAAAGAAACTATTTTGTGCCTTGTAAGAATCAGATCTCAAAACTGGACCTCTCCTGGTTTAATCAGACCCTTTTTCTCTGCATCAGAGATCATGCTAAAACCAATCCTGCAACAAAGAGAAGAGAGTGGAAAATTCTCACATTAACTAACTGAAACTCAAACATCTCACATTAACTAACTGAAACTCAAACACAGCAGAGAGAGATAGTTATGGTCTGAAGGAGAAAACCTGTCTTTGACGCTGGAGCAGGGTTCCATCATCTCAAGCTTAGCAGCAACACGACCAACACATCCTTCAGCAACATTGTTTAGATACACCAACGGAGTGTTCCCAATCAACTGCCGGAAGAAAAAAAAACAGAGTCAATCATTACATGAACATAACTCACTTTTGTCTTTGTAAATGAAGAGTTGAATAAACATAGCGAGCTTACTTCGGTCACATCGTTAGCAATACGAGAGGCCATGATGATTCAAGCTTCACTGCAAAGAAGAACATTAAGTAACCATCCACAACCACAGCTAATATATCCTAAATCTAAAACACATCATCAAACATAAATCTCCACATGACTTAAATCACTAGGATTAACATCAAGATTAGCTTAATCAGATACAATTACGTGATGCATACAAACATAATTGAAATCAATTGAAGAAGAAAAAAATAGGAAGAGTAAGACGATGGCGATACCTCTTCCTGGGAGAGAAAGTCAACTACGTATGGTTGAAGAGAATGGAGAACGTATCGAATCAAATCGTCTAATGATTTGATTATATATCACTTCTTCAATTCCTTCGGATATTGTATTAAAAATTTAAAATATAATTGTTGACAAAAAAATTAGTATAAAAATATAATAACACGTGGTTGTTATCAACCAATAATGCTTCCCGGTTTGATATAATCTGAACCAGTTTACACCGGTTCACTCAGGTTTACTCCAATTTGTTCCGGGTTTCAGATTAATTCTGGTTTTAATCTGTTAAAAACGGTGTATTCACTCCGGTTTAATATTCCGCACCTTATCTCTTTTTAGTCACCACCACAAATACAAATAGTCTATCTCACCCACTCAAACACAAAATCTCTTTTGTCACTCATGGCGACTCTTCCTCTCCATCAGACCCCATCCATCTCTCTCCCTAAACCTTATCTATCCAACTCATTTTCCTTTCCGCCCCGGAACGTGTCACTCTCAACAACATATCGCCGGTATCTTCTCACCGGAGGAATCGTTGCTCGTTCATTTAAAGTTGTGGTGGAGGAGCAGGACGGAAAGACTACGGAATTGGAGGTTGAACCGGACGAGACCATTTTATCGAAGGCTCTTGAAACTGGCATGGAAGTACCATACGACTGCAATCTCGGCGTTTGTATGACTTGTCCGGCGAAACTCGTGACCGGAACGGTGGATCAGAGCGACGGGATGCTAAGCGAAGATGTGGTGGAACGTGGCTACGCGCTTCTATGCGCGTCGTATCCAACCTCTGATTGTCACATTAAGATGATCCCTGAGGAAGAGCTTTTGTCTCTCCAGCTCGCGACAGCTAACGACTAAACAACGGTCGTTTTGGTGTACGGTGTCGTTTTGGAATGGAATCTTGTTTTCTTGAGTCTTTGAATGTCACTCGATTTCAAAACATTCGGAAGGGTTAAATGGTTATAGTCGTGCAGACTATGAAGTGCTTGATATGAGTCTTGGCCTGTAACCTTATACAGTAAAATGATTAAGACATTGCATAATCTACCGTTTTAGTCAGTGTATGTAAAATTAATATATACCTGTCCTAATCGTCCGCTATGGAAAAGATCATAATATCTTATGGTAAACCAAACATTCATAATTAAGAACACTTCTTATGTCTTCCATTTTGATTTTGAGACAGTCTGTGCGTGCCAACAAACAAACAAAATAACTAAAACTACATTTGTTTTCTGAAGGTAAATGGTACGAAATATTTTACTAATATAATAAAAATGTTTAAAATATCGCATTCCAATAGTTAATTGTTTATTGCTCCAACTGAACAATAAATCTACTTAACATCTCTGAAGCTTAAAACAAAACTTATAATTAATAGCCATTGCCTATACGCAACTTAGCCACCGGTTAAGCCAAATCTTAAAGCAAACCATTCCCTCAAGATATTTCTCCTTACCACTCTCTACCTCTGAATAGCTCTTTGGCAATCGCATGTGACCAAAGGGGATATCATTGAACATGTTTTGACCCAAGAACCTAAAATATATGACCAAACTTCTAAAATCATCAAGCATTTATGTCAAAAACTCTTATGAGAATCATTAGATTTTAACTTTTATTTAGCCTATTGAGTTTGGACATGATGTGACTGACAAAACCGGATTCATTAAGGGAAAATACTACACAAAAATGTAGGGTACGTTTCGGTTTTGGAGAAACATTAGTTACACAAATCCTTTTGAATTCTCTTAGGATCTTGATAGAAAATCGACAAAGTTATTTGAAGCTGATATGATTCTTTAACCAACTTTACATAGGAAACGTTAAAACGTTATTCGACAAAAACATTGACGTTTTCCTTTTCACAAAAGTAAACACAAACATACACACACTAAGAACCGTCGAAAGATCACAGATCTTAGTTTACCACCTATGATTTGCACCAGCAAAATCAGGAATACTAATTCAGATTCACAACACCAATACTACAGACTAGAGAATGAAATCAGCAACATATCATGATTTCATTCAGAAAGACATTACTGTAGGTCAAAAACTTGGTTCTGCCTGAATCTTGTCTAATTAAAACATGTTAAAGCTTGTCAAAAATGAGAAAAGCATTATCATAAATAAAAGTTAGTAACATTTAAAACTAATTTAGAGGCTACGCAAAGAAGACTTCTTGACTCATTGCAGATTCATCAAACAGAAAAATATTTGACAACCATCTACCTAGAATAGTGTTTTGATAGAAGAAACAAGAGAAGGACATTGATCACCTTCAACATGCTTAAATTACAGAGAAAGATCCACGAAAAAGCTATCGGTGCACACTTAATACCAAGATGCTCCAATACTTTTCAATCATGAAGCTGCAAGGTTTACCATGAGATGAAGCATTGATTGGAAGAAGTCCTCCACCAACTAAATAGTACAAAGATTCGTTTAGTGATTTGACACAAACCAAGCAAAGAAAAACCTGAAACTGGACGGACCTGAGTGTAGTATGTTCCCACGGTCTAAATTATAACCAAGATACGGTCAACCAGATAGATCCTGCAAGATTGTCATCTATCATCAACGAAAAAAATACTTGCGAGAACTCCAAATCACTGAAGAAAACAAAAGAAAAAACTAGATAGATAGATGCAACAGGCAAGCTCACAGATTGTATTGTTACCAGTGAGACATGTGTAAGTGCTTCATCAAGAGGAGCTCCAAAATCACCAAGACTTCCTTGTCCATCACTATCATTGGCAAATTGTTCCACCCTTTTCATATCTTTTTCAATCTTTCTTTTGGTTTTCCTTGTTAACTGACTGAGTATCTCATCTGAGATCAGAGTAGCTGCCGAACCAACTTCACAAGGTTTGGCCACTTTTTCCCCACTATTGACCTGCTTGAGAAGAGCTTCATAAGCCTTGATAATAGACCAATATGCAGTTCCCCTGGGGCTTATATAAACAGCATCTAAGTAGTCTCTATTCCTTCTAGGTCTATAGTCAATAGTCCACCCTGCTTCCAGTAACATTTCTCTAATTCGCTCACGTAATCTTTGCTTTTCCGTTCCTGAACCGCGCCTAACCTTCCCTTCTTTGGTTTTTGGAAGGGTTGGCACCTCAGGTAAAGTTCTTTCTCTCTCAATCTTCAAAACCTTGTGAGGCTGAATGATCCTCTTTTGCAGGCCCCCTGAAGAATCACTATCTTCAGACTCTAGGTCATGGCCCTTACTTTTCATGGGTATCTTTAACCCATTCGAGTGTACCCTTGCAGGGGGAGCAGTTTGGCCATATCTTCAGTCTTAATCGCGGGTTGCGACTGGATAGCAACACGTATTTTACCAGTCTCCCCAGGTTTTTGAGCTTGGACATGAGTGGAACTTTGTGGTAACCCTCTCATCACCCTATTATGCTTGTTAGGCATCACCTTGAGGACACCGTTTTTGCCCTGAACCCTGATTGGTCGATCGAAGTCCATGTCAGGGTAGTACTTCTTCTGTAAACTCTCGTTTCCACCAACCTTATCTAAACATGGTCTTCTTCTCTTCCTCTCAAAATCTAAATATTTACTACTAGAGGCAGTTCCACATTCCCTATCAATGCCAAATTGAGCAGACCCCATATATGATTTATCAACTCCACTACCATCATAGGATCTCCTCAATAACTCGTCGCCTTCGCTCTCTTCCTCACCATCATCATCATCTAATCTATGCCTCTCCTTCCACTCTCTGCTATTTCCAACAAAACAATCCCTTTTCAACCCTTGTACATTGTAATAGTCTGGCTTATCGCTAGACTCAGAATCACTCGTAGACCTAGGAAACGAAGAAGAAAGGTTACCAAGCCCATCGCTCCTCTTCTTCTTCAGAACCAAGCAACCAGAGGAGCTTCGCTTCTTAATCAACACACCACCGGATCTCCTCCCACCTCTCTCCATCTACACCCCTCCAATTCCAGCACAATGCAATCACACCCGAGGGCGATGAACCCTAGGAACGCCAGATCTATAATCCAAAATTGCAATCACACCATGAATCTCCCCCCGGCGAAGAACCCTAGATCTAACAGATTGATACTTACCGATTCAAAATGGACGGTTCCAATAGATTTGATCCTTTTCAATTTGAGAAAATAAAAAAGCACAGGAGAGAGCTTTTAGGGTCGAAAGAAGAGGGGAGAGAGAGATGACTAATTATTGTTGTTGCAGGAGTTGTTGTTTTAATGGAGAGGGATGAATTTGATCCTGACCGGCTGTAGCAGGTACATCTCTAGTTACAGTAACCGGTCACCGACCAAAATTGTACCCATCGGTTAACACGTACGTCAGTGAACGCTTTCTTTACGTACGGTTTTCACTGGTTCAATATTTAACCGGTTTTTATCTCCCAATGATGAAATTAAAATTTTAAACACTTTTGATCCAAAATTCCTAAAGCTTCCAATATTATTGACTTGAAAATATATTAGCAAATTGTGAACCAAAATTCGGAAAAGAGAAACTCGCCGAGATTGATTCGTGGTAGATCAAGACTCCATCCGTAGAGCTCGAGCAGCGAGAGAACAGTTGATTTATTTTTTGCCTATGCTAAACCACAACGACGTCGTAACATTATTAACGACCTTATTACAAAAGTTGGTGATTAGTGTTATAAGTGAAGCAATGGTTGCCTTCGCTCTTGTAGCTAGATTGGTCTGCGAAGGCACTCTATGTGCAACGTGTGACGTTTTCGATGCTCGAGCAAGGCACTTTGAAAAGGAAAAAAAACAAAAGACAAGAAGGTCGAGATATGTATGTATATATATATATTTCTCAATACTATGTGAGGTATTCTAAAATACCTCCTTTTATGAAGGAGTAATTCTAAAACAATTCATAAATTCATTTTGATAAAAAGTGAAAATCCTAGAAATTGTTAAAGAACTCGAAAAAGTAGAGTTTAATTTTAACTTTTTACGTCTATATAAATAAACAAATTTGTTCGATTGTAAACACATATTACTACTATTTTTGTGCGTCAATACATATACTTTGTGGACTATTTTACTATTTTTTTGTATTAATAGATGTATCAAGTAGATGGTCACATGTTTGTCTGTTATCATCTCGTAATATGACATTTGTGAGATTTCTAACTCAGATAATAAAATTAAGAGTTTAGTTCTCTGATTATCCAATTAAGAGAATTAGATTAGATAACACTGTTGAATTCACATCTCAAGCATTTAATGATTATTGTACGGTATCGAAGATCGAAGTATAGCATTTTGTTGCTCATGTTCATACACAAAATGGTTTGGCAAAATCATTAATTAAAACGCTGTAATTAATTGCAAAGCCATTGATCATGAAATCAAAACTTCCAACCTTTGTATGGGAACATGCTATTTTGCATGCATGAGCACTCATTCGGATAAGACCAAGTGCATATCATAGATATTCTCCATTACAATTAGCATTTGGACGAGAACCAAATATTTCCCATCTAAAAATCTTTGATTGTGCAGTTTATGTTCCAGTGGCACCACCACAACGTACAAAGATGAGACCGCAAAGATGGTTAGGAATATATATTGGATATGATTATCCATCAATAATAAGATATCTAGAACCAAAAACTGGTGATGTCTTTACGACACGATTTGCCGATTGTCATTTCAATGAGAAATAATTTCCGATTCTAGGGGGAGATAATAAACAAGTAAAAAATAAATCAAATGGAGTGTTCCATCTTTATTACATCTTGATCCTCCTACGAAGTAGTCAGAACTAAAAGTTTGACGTATCATGCATTTACAAAGTATAGCAAATCAGCTTTCTGATGCATTTGTTGATACCAAAATGGTAACTAAATCACATATTCTTGCTGCAAATACTCCTGCTCGTATTGAAATACCACAAAAAAGTAGAACGGCAATAGATACACATGAATCAGGGACGCGTTTCAAATGCGGCAAACCCATTGGCTCAAAGGATAAAAATCCTAGAAAACGAAAGGAACCTGAAAAGCATGATTCTCCCAAAATAACAGAAAATATTTTGGAAGAAGAGAACGATGAATACAACAACAATATAGAGCATCATAAATTTGAAGAAAATCATGAGATTTCTATCAATTACGTCCATAATAGAAAGACTTGGAAACGAAATGAAATGAATGATACTGATGATGTTTTTCATACTTTTTATTAAATGATCTTTTAAAAATACACTATAAACTGAAAGAATATTATTTTATTTGTGTAACAAAATTTTAATCATTCAAAAATCAACTTTGCATTTTAGTTATTATTTTATTATGAAAATAGAGACGTGTATGTTTTGTACTTTTGTTGCTTTTGAACAGCTAAATAAATGCTTTAAAGCATCCAATGGTAATATTATTTATTTTAGATAGTTATTTGAGAAAATTTGGCAATAGAAAATGCCCATGCAGACACGCCAAGTGATAATACAAATGCACACATCATGAATTCATGTTAACATTGCTAGTTTGTAATAATAACCTTGAGATTTAACCATGCATGAATATTTAAAGCCAAAAATATAACATAGAGAAATTTCTTAAGATGATCCTAAAAAGATTTTATCATAAATATAACACACAAATATCAAAATGACCAAATATTTCATTAAAGAAGTAAATAAATACTTATATCTTTTGGGTTAACTAATCTATATTTTATTAGATGATAACTATCGTTTTGATACTCTAGGAAATATTCTCCCGTATATTCTTAACAGTTTAATATAGATCCCTAAGATATCTCACCTCATTGTATTATATATATTGACAAATGAATACAAGAATACTTCTAGTGAAACATATCTACTTTCATGGTAGTACAAAGTTCACGTTCTTTAACCTTTTCAGCATTATTTCCATGCGTTTTCTTCCTTCTATCTCTCTTTTTCCACTTTCAAAAATCTCATCCTCGAGTTCGATCCATGGCTGCCAACCAGTTCATGCTGCTCAACTGGAACACGCCTACAGCTTCACCAACATCAAATCCCATGTCCTCTTCCTCTTGGACATTGATGATGACAATTATGACGCATGGAGATAGCTCTTCATGACTCACTGTCAAAGATTCGATGTCTCATGCCACTTAGATGGAACACTCTTACCCATAGATGACAATGATGTTGCGTGCAAAAAAAGATGGTCTTGGGAAACTTTGGCCTTATGCCACACTCTCAAAAATTTTCTTTCAAAGTGCCTTCAAAACCGGTGGCACATCGAGGGAGATATGGGTTAAAACTGAAAACTTCTTCCGCAACAACAAGGAGGCTCGTGCAATCCAGCTTCACCAAAAACTTTGATCTCAAGAAATTGGTAACCTCACTATTCAGGCCTACTGCCAAGAACTCTAGTCGATTGAGATAACTTAGCCAATGTTGATGCACTTGTCACGGAGAGAATGTTGATGACTTACATGCTGAATGGGCTTAATGGAAAATATGTAAACATAATAAACTTCATAATCCATCACACACCTTTTTCAACATTTGGTGAGGCTCGATCTATGTTGATCTTGGAAGAAGATCGCCTGGGAAAAGGAAAGAGATCAGCTGATGACTCCTCCTCCTCGAGCAAGGCGTTGGATGTTTCTGTCTCTACTACATATTGATCGACTCCGTAACAAAACAATCACCAACAGCAGCACTTTGGCAAAAATAGAGGACGTGGCATAGGTGGTTCTCGTGGACGTGCCAGGAACAACAGCAACCAGACCTGACCTCAATATAATAAATGGAGTCAATTTAATCAATGGAGTGTTCCTTACTGGAAGAATGGCTCCAACCCTTGGACTCTGTTACCAAAAACGCTTTTCCCTCAGGCAGGATTGCTAGGCCTGAGGCCACAAAAAAACAACAAGTCCATGCCATCACTGTTGTGAAGCAGAAGTATGAGCCAACAGTGGATTTCACATCTGCATTCAATACAATTAATTTCATCGATCCATCATATTATCAGTGGTACATGGATTCAGGAGCCACAGCTCAGCTCTCATACATGGCAGGTAATTTTAAGTTTGTTTTCAAAAATAACATCGAAAAGCCAGTCACTTTTTCCAGTGGAAGTAGGATTCAATTAACTTTTTTGGCTCTCATTCTTTTTAACTAAAATTCGCCATTTTTCTCTAAATTCAGTGTCACTCCATCAATTATAAGAAAAATTTATTTATGTTCGGCACTTTACCAAGCATAACTCTTGTTCTGTTGAATTTTACCATTTCGGTTTTTCTGTGAAGGATCTTCAATCCAAGAAGATGATTCTCCATAGTGACAGCACATGAGACCTCTATACTATTCTTCTTGCTTCAAATAATGTGACTAAGCACCATTCTTCTCTCTTCGCAGTTTTTTTCAAACATTTGGCATCAACGGCTGCTCACCACAGCAACCAAACTATAAATCATTTATTTGCTTCTTTGGTTGTAATAAATGTGATTATAATCTCTTGTGTTCACATTGTCAGTTTGGAAAACAAACAAAGCTTCCTTGTTCACATTCAAACACGACTGTCTCAACCCCATTCAAAATTATCCATTCAGATTTGGGGATAAAGTACAATGTTCTATTTCTTGATCATTATTTCCACTTCTTATAGGTACACGTGTGAGAGGGAGAGATTGTCTGGATGTAGGGTCCGTTGGTAGGTTAGGGTTTTAAGTCTTGATTTTATGCGAGTGGGGTCCGAAAATATGTCATGGTTTTTACTTAATTTTACCCATGATATGTATATGGTTTTAGATTCTTTTACATGCAATTGATATTTTTAGAGTCTTTACATGTTCATGTACTCATTTGAAATAATTGAAGCTTTTAGATGACTCTGGAGCATTGAAGAATGCTCAGCCAAAAACTCGAAGTTAGAACAAGAATACACAAAGAGAATCAATCGACGTCTCACCCTGAGTGTCGATCGACGATCAACACTTCCACCGAGTTAATAGAAGATTTGAAGAAATCACAATTTTACCCAAAAGTTCCACTATTTGCAAGACAAGTTCCTAGCCGTATTTTAGCCTATTTATTACATTTATGAGCTCTTTTGCAAGACACACTTGTTTTACAGCCTTTTTGATACTTGCAACCTTGATGGCTACCTTTAGAGAGAGAGAGAGAGATCTATTCCATTCTCAGACTAAGATCTTGAACTCTCTTGTTTCATTATTATTATTTCTATGCAATTCATTCAGCTATTCATCATGTTTATCACAATCATGTTTGAGTAGTCTATTATTAGATTTAAGGTTCTTCTAGGGTAGTTAATAGCTTGCTGATGTTATGAAATTGTTAGGGTTATTCTAGTTAGTTCCTTTTTTTAAGTAGATCGTAATGCTAAGTTGAATCTGATCACTTCAACCTTAGATTTTAGGATGTTGTAGCACAAGCGAGAGTTTGGTTTTACCCTGAAACATATCTTAAACAGTCTAAAACTTTAGTAACAAACAAGAGTTGAATTAGAAGTTTAGAGAACATATCAAACATACAAATCACATGTGTTTAGAAGTAGCATCGATGTGCACGTAGTAGCCATCGATCGACACTCTGTTAAGAATCATGAGAGTGACTTACCTAAACCCTAGAGTTTGATTTCAGAACAGCGCTTCACTAAAACCCTATGTTAGTTTGCATTACCTAGTCTACCTGAGAATTCCCCTAAGTCTAAACCTTCCCAATAATATCTACAAACTAAACCAATCTTTAATTTACTATTCATAAATCAATACTTTTATCTAGCTTTATTTCTAAGCAATAAATCTACTGTGTAATCTTAGAGTCTGAGTGGATTCGATCCCTAAGTACTATAATGAATCTCTTATTTGAGAGAGTAAAAAGTATCTTATAGGGTTAATTTGAGAGTGTACATAAAAACTACATCAATTTTGGCGCTGTTGTCGGGGACTCTTTCTTATTGCCATTAGATTTAGTTTAGAATATAGTCTAAATTTTTACTGTTGCTAACCTATTCTTTTCTTATTCCTGAAGACGCATGTACCTTTTGAAGAGAATATGGACTATGGACGACAATAATCAATCGACGGATATCTTCCAACATCGATTGACATTCGTCCAACAACATCGGGCGACACTCTGCTACTGCCATTAATCAATACCGATCAGCCGGAAGGAGGTAAGTTCGCATATATACTGAATTTATTAATGAGGAAGTTGTTTTGAAAGATCTAAATGATCATGAACGCAGCGAAGCAAGCCAAATCATTAATAGATAGGGGATACAATCTCTGACCAAACTACCAAATCTCCACAAGATGAGATTAAAAATAAATTGCCAATGCTTGAATGCTTAAACACCAGCATGACCATTCCAATAGGTCCGCTATCAGATTACCAGATAACCATGCAGGAAACCCTGATCTTAACGTTGATTACATTGCTTTGATAAGTAAAAATCAGTTCAGTGATTTTCCCATTGAACGTCCGAACGATTACATCGAGCTTTTAGAAGACATGGTTTCTGATGACTTTAACGGTTGCAAGCTTTTCCATTTTTCCCTTGTAGGGGAAGCCCGGATGTGGCTGAACCTGCTACCACCAGGATCCCTAACTTACTAGAAGGATATCAGAAACGCTTTCATTAATCACTTCTTCGACGAAGAAAGATACTGGGAAGCGAGGAGAGAAATTTCGACAGTCCTTCAAGGTGACTGCGAATCCTTTAAAAATGCTTGAGAAAGGTTCAAGGACTACCAATTCGCATGCCCACACCATAGATTTTCAGAACCCGAACTCATCAACACCTTTTATAGAGGGTAAACCTAGAATATTAAACCATCCTTGATACAGCCAGCAAGGGGAATTTTGGTACTTGAAAGCCTGAGGATGCTAAGAGGCTGATTGAAAATATAGTTTTAGATAAAGCCTTTGAGAGGAGAGATACCGAAGGGAAGGAACCATCAACGTCACAGAGGAGAAGCACTTTATCCGAGTTAAAAAGACTATGGCTTCAGTAGCAGCTCTTCTAGATAAATGCACTCAATCCAAACAAAATGGCGAGGTCGATGATATTTCTTCCAGGAGAGAAAGACGAGTTGTGTTCACAAATGCGATAAATTTAAACAATCAGCAATTTGGATAAAACATTGGTAGTTTCTCAAGCAACTACGATGTAACTGTGAAGAATCATGAAAGAAGTTCTTAATCAAGAATGGATCAAGTATTCACAGAAAACCGTAGGGTAGCCGCCGACCTTGACAATAAATCAAACTTAATATATTCGGAGATGACAGAAAATTTTGAAACTCTAAGTGAGCAAATTAAGAGGATCGACAACCAAGTTGCAGATAATGACATGTCTATCAGGAGAGAAAAAGGAGTTATATCTGGTATGAGAGACACCAGTCCTAAGAGTCATGTCAATGTTGTAATCTTCCGAAGCGGAAAACGACTAACTCCCAGCGCAAAAGAAAGCATCACCATTGATGAATTCGCTAGAAAATCGTAGGCGAGAAAGAAAAAATTAAACTTTGTTCATATTGACGAGCATGGTCCTGAAATTTATCCTGAAACAGTACTACTAGACCACGCTGACGACCTAGAGGAATTGCCCACTAACTCGAAAGAGAAAGAAACGAAAATGGAGGATCATGAGACCATCAATCGACACTCTGCACCCATAATCGATTGATGCCCAATCCCCAACGCAAAATTAACTGAACTGGTAGAAACTAGGATTTAAAAACCGAGATCCCCTTTCCGTGGTTGTAATGCGGAAGCGAAAAAGAGTTAAATCGAGTGATATGTAAGAAAGCTTTTGACAAAGTAATCCTCGAGATGCCACTTAG
Organism: Moricandia arvensis; assembly: GCA_905132765.1. Lineage (NCBI taxonomy): Eukaryota > Viridiplantae > Streptophyta > Magnoliopsida > Brassicales > Brassicaceae > Moricandia > Moricandia arvensis. The sequence continues at coordinate 98,484 of CAJHQP010001809.1, forward strand.
CGATGCCATAAAGGTTTCATCTGCAATAAAGAAATATGTGAAAGACGCAGTGTCACGAGGATTTAGCAAAAAAAGCATAGCATAATGATGGTATCCGAGGAAGTGAGCGCAATTATTCAAGGAGAACCTTCCTGATCTCGGTAGCATTATTCTAGATTGCACCATCCACAATGAGAGATTCCAAAGATCACTCTGCAATTTAAGTTCTAATGTAAACTTGATGTCTTACTCAGTTGCAATTCCCCTCGGGCTAACTCAATTTCAGTCTACTGAGATCACTCTCTTTTTAGCCGATAGATCAACTAGGATTCCAGAAGGCGTACTTGAAGATGTGCACATTCACACTAATGACTGTCTTATATCTACTGACTTCGTAGTGGTACGATATGAGCAAGAATCCAAAAATCCTCTAATTTTAGAAAGACCATTCCTGGCTACAACTGGAGCGATCATTGATGTCAGAGAAGGACGCATATGTCTCAATCTCGGTGATATACCGATGGTTTTCGACATGGAAAAGATAGTCAAGAAACCTTTTTTCGACGGTCAAACCTACCATACATATCACCTTTCTGAATAACTGAAGAGTCACTTACGGGTATGTGTTCTAATGATCCTTTGGGCAGAGCAATCACATCTCCGAAAAGAGAAATCTTTGTATGGATGGTCGAGCGGAGGAATATACAAGATTGATGGATGCCTCCAAAGAAGTAATGCATAGCGGCAATGAATAAATTGATCTATCGACCACCGCCAATCGACAGACAAAGCCTACTGTCGATCGACAACCTTCAATGATCGGAGACTGGAGTAAGGAGAAAGCACCCAAGGTTGAGCTTAAACCTTGGGTGCTCAACAAGTTGCGAAAACATCGCAAGGCTATCAGATATTCTTTAGATGATATTCCAGGAATTTCCTCCAATTTATGCATGCATAGGATACACCTGGAAGATGGATAAAAATCATTCATTGAACATTAGAGAAGATTAAATCCCAGTCTAAAAGAAGTAGTCAAAAAGAAAATCATGAAACTTCTGGAAGCATGTGTTATTTATCTGATATCAGATAGTAATTGGGTCAGTCCAGTTCATGTTGTCCCAAAGAAAGGAGTAATCACAGTGGTGAAGAATGACAAAGACGGATTGATCCTGATGAGGATTCTGACCGGGCACAAAATGTGTATCTATTACAAGAAGCTAAACGCTGCCACACGAAAGGATCACTTTCCTCTACCTTTTATTGATCAGATGTTAGAGAGGCTCGCATGCCATTAATACTATTGTTTTCTCGATGGGTTAACAGATTCCTATACATCCCGACGATCAAGAAAAGATCACTTTCACGTGTTCTTATGGAATATTCGCATACCGCAGAATGCCTTTCGGACTTTGTAACGCTCCTGCAACATTCCAGAGATGCATGATGTCTATCTTCACTAACATGATCAAAGAATTCATGGAAGTTTTCATGAACGATTTCTCGGTTTACGGGGCAAATTTCAAAACATGCCTGGACAACCTGTGCAAGGTTTTGGCAAGATGCAAAGAAAAGAATCTTGTCCTAAATTGGAAAAAGTGCCACTTTATGGTCAACAGTAGAATCGTTTTGGGACACAAGATCCCAACAATCGGTATTGAGGTGGACAAGGCTAAAATCAAAGTAATGACAATTTTACCGCCACCTACAAACGTGAAAGACGTTAGAAATTTATTAGGACATGTTGAATTTTACAAAAGTTTCATAAAAGATTTTAACAAGATTGCTATACCTCTTACATAACTCCAATGAAAGGAAGTGAAATTCGACTTCACACCTCAATAGTTAACAGCTTTCAAATAAATCAAATCATCCCTTATATCCGCTCTGATTTTGCAAGAACCGGATATGACTTTACCTTTCGAAATTATGTGCGACGCCGCTGTGGGGGCTGTGCTGGGACAGAAAAAGGACAGAAATTTGCACGCTATATACTACGCTAGTAGGACTCTCGATGATGCACAATGCAATTACGCGACAATAGAAAAATAGTTACTAGATGTAGTATTCACTTTCAAAAAAATTCGCTCATATCTAGTCGGTTCAAAAGTGATTTTCTATACCGACCACGCCGCCTTGAAGTATTTAATGAATAAAATGGATGCAAAAACTAGTATTAATAGATGGATTGTCCTCTTACATGAATTCGACATAGAAGTCAAGGATAAGAAAAGAGTCAAAAACGGAGTCGCGGATCACATGTGTCAAATAAGAGTCGAAGAAGACGTCCATATCGACGATTTCCTACATATAGAAAATCTCTACCAAGAAGAATTGACTTTCATTGGTCATGTGTGTTCGTGGATGAGGAAGAATTGATCGATGCCTGCGAAGAACCATTGATTAATGACATCTCCGAGAAGAAAGACGAGATGACTATTCCACTTGATATAAATGTCAGATGGAACCCTTCGATTTCAAACAATGATTCTCCTGGAGGTAGAAGTTTAAGTCAGGGGGTGTGTGCTTTGAACACCTCTGATAGACTCTGGTACGCAGATATAGTGAACAATCTTGCAACTCACATAGAACCAGAACTCTTTAAAGGATACCACAAAAAGAAATTTCTGAGACAAATCCGGATATATCACTAGGATGAACCCTTCCTTTACAAACATTGTTCTGACGGCATATACAGACGATGCGTTGCTAAAAGCGAAACCGTAGATATTTTGTATCATTGTCATGGATCTGATTACGCTGGGCATTTCGCCAGTTTTAAGACAATGTCAAAAATCCTACAAGTAAACTTTTGGCAGCCAACCATGTTTCGAGATGCTCAAGCCTACCTATCAAAGTGTGATCCCTGTCAAAGGAGAGGAAAAATTAGCGAGAGACACGAAATGGAACATAATTTCAAACTTGAAGTTGAAGTGTTTGATTGTTGGGACATCGACTTTATGGGCCCTTTTGCTTCTTTGCATGGGAAAAATATATATTAGTCGCTGTAGACTACGTATCCAAATGGGTTGAATCGATAGCTACTCCGAAAAATGACACTGTTGTAGTCGTCAAACTTTTCAAAAGTATAATATTTCCCCGATTTGGAGTTCCACGAATCGTAATAAGCGATGGAGGTACCCAATTTATTAACAAAGTATTCAAAAAATTACTCAACAAACATGGATTTCACCATCGAGTAGAAGCAACCTATCATCATAAGACTACCAGACAATTAGAAGTATCCAACCGTCAAATCAAAGAAATTTTAGAAAAAACGGTAGGATCAACCCGCAAAGACTAGTCTTTAAAATTGGATGATGCACTTTGAACTTACCGAACCGCGTTTAAAACACCGTTAGGAACCACTCCATTCCACTTACTCTGTGGAAAAAGCATGTCATCTCCCAGTTTAGCTAGCTCAAAAAGCAGAATGGGCCATAAAAACAATAAATTTTTGATGATAAACCCGCTGCAGAAAGGAGATCAATCCAATTGAATGAACTAGACGAGATCAGGTATCATGCCTACGATAACTCAAAATTTTACAAAGAGAGAACTAAAAGCCTATCACGACAAGAAAATCATT
>CAJHQP010001810.1:0-102009 GCA_905132765.1 Moricandia arvensis
ATGTATATATATTAATTGAGATTTATTTTAGTGATTTCTATTATGTGTCATTCATAGGAGAACTCTCCAGATAATTATTTTAATTTGATTGGTTGATTGTTTTTATTTTTGATTTATTTAATGAGTTCAGTCAAAATTTAATTATATATTAATTCAGAAGTCATTTTGTTTATTTATGTTTGTGCAATATTCATAAGAGAACTCTCTAATTAACTATTTTAATTTAATTGATTGATGATTTTTTATTTTTTTTATTTATTTAATTCGCACAAAACTAAATCAAACCTAACTTACATCAATAAGCAAACAAATTATATTTAACAATAATGGCTATCACAAATATATATATATATATGGAGTTTTTGTCATAAATGCTCGATTTTCCTCCATATAATGTTTCCATTTATATCTAATTAGCATTGTAACTTTTGGTAAATTATTAAAAATATTTCAAATAATATTACATACTAATTTAGAATAAAAGTTGAAATATAATTTATATTAAAATATTTTTATTCATATGTTTAATATATGATTTAGAAAATGATAATAGTTATAAATACAATAGGTAATTATATATTTTTTTGTATAATGGTGTAGAATATGACGATCATAATACGGGTTTTAAGCTTTTATGAAATATTTAAATATATAGTCTTACCTCACATTGCTTGTTCACAAGAACATGATGTGATGCCTATTATATTTTGAAATAATTATAACATTATTATTGAAAAAATTGATGTATATTATATTCATATGTTATTAGAAATCTGAGTTAAGTCGTAGAGTATAATATTTCTGACGAAGATTTGGATTGTATTTAGTTATATATTAGCTTATTAGTTTTGCTTATTAATATATCAAATTTATGTCTACGATTTTTTAAAAAAGCATAGGTTTTGCTTCAGAATCACTTCAAAAATAAGTACATATATATCTAACTATAACTAAGAGCATCATTATCCTAGAACCCTCAGCGACATGTTTATTGCAGGGTTCTTAGGTGGGCCGTTCTTACTTTTGTTAAGAGTCGGTTCTAGTTTTTTACTAAGAAAAACTAAAAATCGGCTCTTAAATAAGAGTTTTTAGACGTCGGTTTTTAGCCATAAGTAAAAAAAACGAAAAAATCGAAAAATCAAGAAGTTAAAAACCCCTCACCTAAGAACCCACACCATGAACATGGCCCAGTGTGGTTCTTATTTTTATTTTGTTTTGATGATAAAAAAACGAACTCAATCCGCGAGCCACCACGTGTCAGTTGGTCTACGAACAATACAAGAACCCAAATAAATTGGTCTTTTATTTGGAGACTTTAAAAAATGGTTTTTAACGAAATTATGGGCATCACTCTTTAAGAACCCTCTAAGAGACCCATTAATGGTGCTCTAACATGTTATTTTGGTGCGCTTCAAAATAAATTTCATTTATTGATGTTTTTTAATTTTGATTTATTTATTTCAGTTTTACAAGAAACTAAATCAAGAACAACTTACATGAATAGCCAAAAAATCATACTTAATTATAAGGGTTATAAAAATATATTTAAGAAAATTGTGTCAATGCTTAGTTTTCCTCTATTTTAATGTTTCCAATTATATCTGATTAGCATTCTAACTTTTAGGTAAGTTTTAGATAACGAATTAGAGAAAAATACATTCCAAATAATATTACATATAATAACTAAATAAATGTTGAAATATTTTTTTATTAAAATACACTTTATTCGTAGTATAAAAGATATTTAAAAATTTTTCATTTGGCATATTATATATAATAAACATAAAATACAATTTAGTGTTTGGTTTTTACTAGTTATGTTTATATAGATAATCATATATAATATAATTAGAGTAAAAAGTAAAATTAATTTTACAAAAAGAAACATATTTAAAAAATTTTCATGAACAATTTATAAAATCACTATCTACTGTAAAAGCTGGTAGATTATTTCATACATTTTAAAATGAATTGTTTGAAGGAGATGTAATAACCTTTCCTTGTATGTTATATATATAACTAAAAATAAAATACAGTTAGTAACTAGTAATTTTAGGTAATTGTGTATTGTATAAATAATGAATACAAAATGTGTAAACATACTTTAGTTTAAAAGTAAAAAATGTAAACTAACTTTAGATATAAAAAACAAATTGAAGTTATTTTGTTTCCATCAACTAACCTGTTAAAAGCTATATTATTTTTACTAGCGAATAAATTATTTTAATACGTTTTAAAAAAAATAATTAGTTAAGAAAATTATTTTAAATTTCTTTGCATTTTAAATAAACAAATAAAATAATTTAAGTTTTTTATTTACGTATCTAATAGATAATAATATACATAAAATAAGAATATATAGACATGCTTAAAAAACCATATTAATTATATATATATGGTGTGCTCTAGCTGTTTTTATATGAATTATTTCTTTCATAATATTTATAATGTCTCTGAATTTTCCATTAGCCGGAATTCGTTTGGTTATTTTTATAAATACTTGCATGTTTAACGTTAAACATCCATATTGGTAAAATTACTAATAGGCTACACTAGCCAATCAAAATATTTTGTGATTTCCGTAATTATTGTTATGTTCATATCATATTTTTAAGAAATATTATTTGTCTTTTCTTATATATGTATTTTTAAGAAAATACTATTTGAAATTTAATTTAATATTAGTTGAAAGACAATTGGAATCAAAATTACATAATATAAAACAAGTCCGTAAAATTCTATATTGGAACCATACATTAACTATTTTTACAATAGTTGTTGATAAAAATCTTATAAATATTAAGAAGTCATACTTATATTCTTAGAGTTTATGAAATAATTAAAATAAACAAAAACTATAATGTTATTTCAAAAATATATAAAAATAAAATTCACATTCAATTTTATAAAAAATATATTAGAGTGTGTCAAAAACATAACAAATATTATTATATTAAACTCTACGAATTCACAGAAAAATACTTAGTATCCAAACTAAAAGCGTAGGATAGTTTTGTATGTAGTTGATATATGTTTTACTTTCGGGTCCATTTTGAGATTTTAAAAGCTAAAAACGATTTTGTAAAAGATTTTAAATAAGAAAAAAACTTCAAATTTTGAGGTCCTATATTTATATAATTTTTTCAAAATATTTAGAAATCATAAATAAATGTTTTATTTGGTTTTAATCCAGTACCGATCATGCTTTAGTGAGGAGAACAACGTCTATCGTTCAAAGATTCTGAACGTTTTAAACCAAACTGAAGTTTTAAAACCGTAGAAAATACTGATCAGAGATATTTAATAACAAGCACGGAATCTAAATTACTTATGATTTTAGAACCACGACTGGTAATTATTTGTCATCTGTCGCAAGATTCATGCATCTTAATAAGATGATCACATTTATTCCCCGAAGTAAGTTATTTTATAAAAGGAATCAATATAAGATCTTAAAGGCCAGACACAATGTGTGTGGCCACCGGTTTTGGTTCACATCACGACTGATTACTGCACCACACATGCCTGATGCATGCATTGTTTTTCTTATAACTATAACCACATATTCTCTTCTTTAAGACATGTAAAGGATAGGGTCAAGATACTTATTTTATTCTAGTGTTGAAACATCTTGTTAAGGAAAAAGACACGCAAGTGCTAAGTACTAGGAAATTTTGTCGTAATATTTTAATCAAATTAGATAATTTCGTAATTTTTGTTTAATAAAAAATGAAGAATTATTTGTTATAGATAATTAATTACTTAAGTAAGAAGTATAGTAATATGTTTAGAAGGACCAAACATATTTCTTTAAGAACTCTAAAAAACATTAATTCACATGCTATAATACTTTCAACTTAATATATAAGGGATGCTCATATTCAAAATAGTGGAAACAAATCAAATATGAAAACCTTTTTCTTTTGTGTTATTGTTCTTTGAATATGCTTATGCGAACCGTGAACATACATATTTATATCTAAAACCCTAAATAGACCATTTGTTTGAATCCTTACTAAAAAATGATTGTTTTCCTATTAAATTAAAACATAGCATTTTTGTCAACTTGTTGATCTCGTTCAAAAGTTGGTAGGAGAGTACAAGAAGGTCAAAAAGCCATGATATAACATAAGTCTGATTTTTATCCTAGCTTTTTCTGCAAGATGGTCTATATATTGAGTATAAGGAGCATAAGAAAATTTGAAGTCATTTCTTTCGGATAAATTCAGATATCATGAATGATAGATGTTGCATTATTAATGTTCGACTCCAAATCCTTTAATGATCTTCCTTGGCTTGTACTTGATGTAGAACTTTTAAGAGTACTTGACAATCACTTACGAACATGACCTTTTTGTAGCATAGCTTAAGCTTCTGCTACCAACGGAGAGATCATGGACTGAATTGCAGCACTTCCCTGAATGTGAAGAGTGCCTTGGCTACTATATAAGGACCGTCCAAAGGCAATTTTGTTAGTTGGCAACTTCCATGAAGCATCAACAACACAATACTACATAGTTTCTTGGAGAACTACCTCTTGAATGGAGCTGATACGAGAAGGATGGACTTGTGAAGATTTCCTATTGTTGTGGGAAGCAGCCTCAATCCAAGTCTTTTCCTCCAAATATGCTGCATGTATAACATTAATAATATGATCCCTCTTATATTCAGATAGAACTTTTTTACGCATTTTACATATTCTCCAACGAAGAAAACATGTCCAACCACTATGCAAATCTCTCTCATATCTATCAAAGAATTCAAGCATTGATTTCAAGATTGTGTCCACGTGATTTTCTCCAATAACAGTCTTAACTTCTGCAAGAGACCATATTTCCTTAGCTACGTGGCATTCTATTTCTTCCCCACAGACTTGACAATCTCTAGGAATCTTAATCCCTCTTTTGCTTATGTTATCAGCTACTGGCAATCCACTTTTTAAGGACTTTCCACCAGAAGACTTTTAGTTTAGGTGGGATGTTAATTTTCCAAATTCTAGCTGATATTTTATTTAATCTGAAGGAATAAAAGGGATGAAGTAGTATCCAATGGAGCCTATCTTGTCCATTAGTGATGCTCGGTCTGATGCTCAAAATAGCATTTACATCATTCTCCTACAGTAAGCTTCTCAGCTTTTGAACATCCCATTCTCTAGTTCCTGAATGAAAAAGTCTTTGACCAGAGATTGCGGATTAGGTATAAATCCAGGAGTTAAGGATTGGGATCACTTCTATGTGGGAGCTAGTTATCCTTCCAGAATTTAACTTGCTAACCATTACCAATGATCCACTTTAGCCCTTGTTGTAGCAAAGGTTAGGTTTGAAATATGCTCCTCCTGCGTAGCTAGATGTTGGATAGCTACCAGCTTCCATAAAGTCCACATTCCTAAAATATTTAGCCTTGTACACTCTGGCTAACAAAGAGGAAGGACATGACATTTGTCTCCAAGCTTGTTTGCCAAGGGGCTTAGTTAAATGCAAGCATATCTAGGAAACCTTAGACACCTTCTTTCTTGAATGTTGTAATCTTATTCCAAGCTAAACATGAGATTTTTTTGTTTATCTCTAGTTGCTCACCACCAAAATTATCTCATTGCCTTAGTTATTTCCTTAAGCAAGGTTTTAGACAATAGAAAAATGACATTGTGTATGTAGGAAGAGCTGTTATGAAAAAAATTTAGACAAGTTGTAAATTAGGACAAGAAAAATGATGAAAAGGAACATATTTTTGTTCACATCTAATTTGGGTTTGTTTTTCACCCTTGCAGAATCTAATTTTGTTCAAGTACAAAAACTTAACTGTGTTTCCGACCTTATCTTATAGTATCTCTTTAACTTTGTTTTATAATCCCTTTATTGCAATTGTTGCATCTGAAACGTTACTGTTTACTTATAAAAGAGAGATTTTTTTGTGTGCTCACGCAGGTGGCTTTTGTAGCACTGGCGTTGGGATTTCTCTTCTAATTGTTTTTTTTTTTCTTTTTGTTTTAGTATTATGGTTTCAATTTCATTATGTTTGTTTTTCTCTAAGTTTTCGGGAATATTTTTGTTTTCCGCTGGCTTTTGTAATCGGAAATATAACCGTGTTGCTTCCATCTTTGTTGTAATGGTTATCGAAGGTTGTCCGACGGATTCTTGGTCAAATATTATTACATACTAAAATGTTGAAATATATTTTGTATAAAAATGTTCTGTTCGTATGTTTAATATATGATTTAGAAAATGATAAATAATGTATATGTATTGTAATACAAGTGTTCAGTGTATAAGAACAAGGCTAGCCAAATGAAGAGTGAGATCCAAAGCGAGGTCGAAGTGTATGAGTAATGAGAGCTCGATCTGTGTAACTGTTTATGTGGGTGTGTAGCCCTTTTCTTGCTCGCTCTTCTCTCGCTTTTATACTTCCCCAAGCTGTTTTTCACGTATGTATCTTCTCCTCTATCTCTTCGTCGTAATCCTGAAAATCTTGGGGGCTCGGTGGTTGCCGCAATTATAGGGAGTCTAAAAAGCATGATCCCTTTACCCAAGTCTTCAACATTTTCAGTAGAACTCGATGGCCATCAAATTCTATATTCGTTTAGCTCGAGCCTAACTCTGCACTTCTATCCATTTGACCCGAGCCGAGTCTGAACTTCTTATTGTCTTCACGCGAACCCTAAATGGATTCAGGATCCGGGTCCAACAATATTGTAATACGTTCACTAAATCTATACTATGTAAAATAAGAATTTTGGGACTTTCTAAGGCCGTAGCATATGAACTCTTTTGAAGTCTCTATCTCTTTTGTTGCACGTCCATAGACTTAGTGAAAGTTTTGAACAAAGCCACATATAAGTATGTCACTCATAATGATATCGGAAAATGTAGTTGATATGTTGACCAAATCTGTTGACAAATTTTAGTATTGCTTTGATTTGTTCTCTGTTGGTCTATCCTAAAAGTAGAAGAAATTTCCTTATAAGATGGACAAAATAAAGATATTGTACAAAATTTTTTGTTAACGTGGAGTTTACTGATTCTAGAAATTATTTAAACTTTAGTGTGCAGTAAAAAGTTACATTAGTAAATAAGTATTTTTCTATAAGGAAAACATGGAATTTGAGACTAAATTAATACGAATTTAATAGATTATAAATTATTTATTTACATAATCAATATATAAACTTTAAAACATATATTTGCGTCAGTCATGTTTTTAATTTAAATGTTCTTTGTCGTGTTTAATTCATGTTTGTTCACATTAATAAAAACACCAAAAAATGTTATGGAATCTTTGAAAGTAGATTTTATTATTCGGTCACAATTTGTTTGTGTTATTTAGGAATAGGCCGACAATCTTGTCTTCATTTACGGCTATCAAGCAACCCAAGAAAAAAATCAACTTTGAATCTAAAAGTATAAAATATCTTCTTAAATAAATAGGAACTTGATGGGTAGTTGTTGTATTTGATGTAAAGGGGAGAGCCACTTGGTCTTTAGGAGAAGGCAAGGGTCACTAGATAGATGGGGTGTTTAATGCAACTTCAAGATATTTGATTCCATTGATTTGCCTCCTGATTACATGGATCCTTGTCTTGGTTTTCTTAATTCACTTTGCATTTAGGAGAAAATATTCAGTTTGGTACAACTACCAGGAAAACCTAAAAGATTAAAAAAATTGTAATCGGAAAAATAGTGATGTTATGATTGGTAAATATAAGTAAATAGATCATATTTTTGAATTATGAACATATTATATGATATTTGCCACTGATGGAAAATTATTTTTGGTTTTAGAAAAGTGATAAATAAGATTGATTAGGTGACAAGAGATTTGGTATTTAATTACATAAATCGCTTTTAAGCAAGTGACTAGAATTTGATCCACGTGCATGCAAAGATTTATTTTCATTGTTATATGTTTTTTTTACTTTGAGAGGGTCATCAAATTAATTGTTTGTGTTCCTATTTTAGATTCATATGTTTTTAAGTTTTGAGATTTGTGTGTCTTTTTCAATGTGTTTACCTTTTGTACTTTCTAATTTATGAAATCATTTTCTTCTTGAAATCCTACGCAAGGTTTTAGTCATTTTATTTTGAGAGATTAAGCATTGAATTACAAAATATTAGAGTTTGAGTATACTTTTTATTTTATCAAATATAAAGATGGTCATTTTTTATTTTAAATTTCTATATATATTTCAAATTTAATTTTGGGATTTAAAAACAAATACATATTTAGCGCCATGCGACATATTTTTATGTAATATACATTAATATGATATTATGTAGATAATTATGATTTCAAAATTTTATATTTGACAATCATATTATTAATATATATATATATATATATCATTAAAAACAATATGATTTTTTGTTATATGAATTAATTTAAATTATCTATAATTATTTGTTGCAAAATTATGTAGTTTGTAAATGTTTTTTTTTTTGGTCAAATAGTTTGTAAATGTTTATATGTGATAAAACTATAATAATACATATTATATTTGATTTAAATATGAATATATTTAAATTGTGTATTTTGTTATCGCCAAAAATAAGAGATTTAAATTAGACAAAGAAGCAGTTCAAAAATAAATATAATTTTGCGTGAACCATTCAAAAACGTGAAATTTTTATATAAATAAACTAAAGCAAGCTTTCATTTTAACATAATATACATATTTTGAATTTGTTTACATATATTATTTTACTTTTCAAACTGATTTTCATTTCAAATATTCAAAATTTAAATAAGAAACAGTTTTCTAAATTTAATTTAAAAATTATAAATACAACATATGAGAATTAAAATAGTATAAATGTATAACCCATAATTTTAACTTCTTTTGCATTAGTTACAGTTTTATTTTTAATATTGTAAATATAAAATGAAATAACTTTTTCTAACACATTGTGTTGATCAACGTTATATTGATCAATGTTTATTTTAATGCTTTTAATATGAATAGGTTCATGTTTTGAACTCTTCATATTTTCTATATATTGATGTAGTAACCCACAAAAAATTAATAGTTTTGAATGAGAAACATGAATAGTTGTCCCGACATTTTTATTTTAATACTATAGCTTGATATGCAAATATACTTGACAATCTAATATCTAATTTTCATTATAATAGTTACATGAATAGTGAAAATCGAATTTAGTGTTGATAAAAATCTTATCCGATAAAATTTTTAAGATCACTATTGTTGAAAGTAAAGAGAAATTTGCATATTTGAAAATTTCGAGAATGCTTCTCAATCTCAATTTTAAATTAAATCAGTTTATATTCTGAAATCAGAATATTTTAAATATACTTTTTAAAGATTGCAACAACTATTTTCTGGATTAGATATATTTGTTTGTGGATTGTAGGTGAATAATTATTTTTTAATAAAATATCATTAAATTAGTTCTAATTGTTGAATATGTTCTGCTATTATTTATGGTTTTCATCCTAGAAATTGTAGTTTATTAGAATACAATAACCTACGTGATGATTAAAATATCAAATAAGTATGTGATCTTTAACTTATACAAAACGTGGTAAGTTGCATAAAAAGATAAATTTATTAAATGTTTTGTTTTTTTGTTGGCGATTACTAGAGGTTTTGTTTATGATAATAACTGTGTAAGAATTGTGATTAACTGATCTTTCCTAAAATATAGGTGAATGAGTCATGTTAAATTTGTTACATTCCAAAGTGTTGAACTACATTTAATATATAACTGAAGAAAGTATATATAACATATAGATGAGTATTATTTTAAAAGTAGAATATGTCTGATATTCTGTTTAAATGTTATATATTGGAATGATTAATGGAAATTATAAAATAAGACATGTTAAACAATTAATTAAATAGTTTTACAGTGATTTTTTTGTTGTAAATAGTTTTATATCTCACGATTTTTTTTTCTCACAAGACCTATTTGTCCACTGGTTTATATTATCTGATGGTGTCAGTATAATTGGCCAATACACCTATATGTCTATACAATGTATAATCCCACGTTTCCATCTAACTCAATTTGATCTTATGAATGCATTCTTATATACATGTGGGTTCTGATCCTCGCTTATATCTTTATGTTCAAGTAATATTTTTCTTTCACATTCTTATATCATCTATGTGTCGACACTCTTATGTGGTTCCATTATGTTCCAGGCATGATATAATCGATTTGAGATCTCATTATCCAGGACCTTTATTACCTAGAAGCTTGGCATCCCAAGCTACATGGCTTGGTACCTTAGATGTCAGTTGGCCAACCTTATCTCTATGTCTGATCTGGTTTCTCTAATGACTTCAGATTTGTCTTATCTTTCTATGCACTTTTCTCTTTTCTTTTGGAGAATTCTTATCTAATGAAACTCATTGGTCTATCTTGTATAAACTTTGTAGCAACTTGACTGTGTCTCTCTAGGACATCAAATTCGTGGTGCTAAGCTGGTATGACATAGTCATTCTTTTCTTTTCTTTCGGGTCAATGTGTCTAACATCTAGTTCTGCTAGCTTTGTATCATCTCATCTAATATCATATGGAGGTCTTAAAGCATATTCTTTAGTCTGAGGATCTTGCCAAGACAATGATGGTTAATATCATTCTATTTCTCTCTATCATTCTATTATTCTTTACTAGTTTATAGCTTTCTCCTTTTAATGTTGGATAGTTAGATTCATTTGCTCATGCAATTTGTGTTCTTGGCCACTGGATAGATCACCCATGTTTGGCTCAAGATACTTTAAACTTATGGGAGAAAGACATATTCATATCCAACATATATTTCCAATCTTTTCTGAGGTTCCATCTTAAAGGCACATATGTTTGTGGTGGTTTTATTCAAAATCTCTTAAGATGGTATATGTCTGGTTCATGAACCGTATTCAATCTTAGATGGGAATATCTATGCTCACTTATATGGACTGATGCATATCAACTCTAGATACATGTAAATTTGTTATGTCCCTAAGTTTTAGGCTGGGCATGGCTTATGTGTTTTATAAAAGGGTCTAGCCAAGCCGATTATAGCATGGTCATAGACCATGGTACACGAATTTGTAGTATGGTCATGGACCACATGTTTGTCCTCACTCCCCCTCATGAACATACTATAATTTTGTGGTGTTTGGGACAATAAATCCTAATGAGTTTTTCTTGTGTACATGTTACACATCGCGAGATTCTTTGGGATAACTATGTGTGCCTTTTTCAATATCAATCTTCTAGCATCAAATTTAGACTCGGATGGCTAATCCAGCCATGCCATAAAGTGTATAAATTTCAAGGGTCAACCAATTTGGTCTTGACCATGGCATTTGCCTTTATCATAGTCTGGATCAGTAGAGAATGCATGTATAGTCTTATAAGGCTTTAGGCGGTTTTTCTTTAATCTGAAGAAATTTTGTTTCTTTTGCCCATTGTTTTTATTTGGAAACCATTCTCATATCTCAATGGACTTATATGGGTGAATAAAATTCATGCATTTAGGAAATGATACCTTGGTTGTGGTCCATAATGGGCTGACTATACTCTCTTATATTGGTATTTTTAAAATCAAAATCATTCACATTATTTAAGCAAAATCAATCAAGACAATAACAACTCAAAAACAACTCTATTTCATAAATAAAATTCATGAATGCCAATGAAATCTAAACACAAAATCAGAATGTCGAAATTCCATTCACTTTAGTCAATAGACAAGCCGGCCACACCATCCATTACTTTGGACACGGCTTCCTTGGATTCCTCCTCTAGCCTTGTTGGCTTCAGGAGGTCTCATCTCACTGTTTCTCTTGACAACTCATTACTCTGCTCAGTTATCAATAGGCATGAGAGCAGATCTTTTGGATGGAATGTGGAGTAGGTCTTCAACAATAAATCCTCCTCTGTTACCACTTCACCACATAGTCTCAATTTATAAACTATTTTGGATAGAGCATAGTGATAATCATCCACCGACTCAAAGTCTTGGAATCTGAGGCTCATCCACTTATGCCTCACCTTTGGTAATAACACCATTGTGTATCTGGATTTAATTATGTCCAAAGGTCATGAGGATTCTCAATATTTAGGTACTGATTTCTCAGATCCTCAGTGAGATGATGGCGCATAATTGTTATGGCCCTATACTTTTCATTTTCAATTGCATAATTACCTTGAATGATACTCTTACTGAGTCCTCTTGACTTCAAGACAATTGAAGTGTTCATTCCCATTCCAGATAATTATCTCCAGAGAGATTTAGGACAACATAATCCAAGTGTTTGAATTTCGACATCTGTAATCATATCATCATAAAATTTTAATGACCTTAATAATATAATTCAAAACTATGTTGATTGGTCGAGTCATATAGCTCGAATAGTTATAAGTTTGAATTTTAGTGTTTTGGTTGGGTTTTAGATCCTAGACGGGTTGTAGGTCGAGTCTAGTTAAGATAGATCAGGTTCGACCTTAGGCCTAGAATAAATCTAGTTCGGATTATGTGCTAGGTCGGGTCGAGCTTTAAGGTCTACAATAAACCAAGTTAAATCTAGGTTTGATCCTTATCCGGTTTCAAGGTCGGATTGTAGACTAATTGGGTCTAGGGCGAGATTATCTAAACCGAGCTTCAAGGTTGGGATCTAATATGTCCTATGTCGTGATGATAACGTGTTGTAAACTAGAGAGAAAGAGAGGGGAATTTCATGTGTATTGTTATTCATAAGGGGGTTCCTTTTATAGAGGAAATACAAGAAGTAGTAAAAGGAAATAGTACATATCCTAATACAACTAGAAAAAGGACAATTTCCAAAACAAACAAGGAATAGATTTTTCATTTTTCTAATCCTAAACTTATTTGAACTAGGTTTAGTAAACTTCTATTAACTACGTTTATATTTGGATCGGTAATGGACGGACCGACCATAGGTCCATCGACTATCGACCATGAGATTATGACAATCCACGGTATTTCATAACACTTTTTGTTTTTTCTTTCAGAAGAAGATGCATGAAATTGAATTGGTAGAGAATATCTAAACGTATAAAAAAAGACAAATGGCAGATAGTATACTTTGTCAAGCACCAAAATTATTTCCTAAAGCTTGCTTTTTCGTAAAGGAACTTTTTCTCGTGATTATATTTAATCAGTTGCCGAAAATGCCAAAGAAAATATATACTTATTTTTAAATATACTAGAATATTCGGCCACCAGGACCACACACACCTCTAGTGAAATACTACTACAAACCAAGACTAGAGTAGATATTTCAAGCATACCACCCCCAATCCTACACTTACATATTCATTTGATTATTCGTGCATGAAGAATCTTGTTTGGTCATGTTATTGTTCTTTTAATAAACACCGCCTTGGAAAAATAATTATGCTTCTTCTCCGAAGTGACTTAAATGGTCGTTATGGTCAACTGTTTTTGTAAACAATATGATTCATGCTTTGTTACTTTAAACCATTATATATATATATATATATATATATATATATATATATATATATGCCGTATATTACTTACCAACATTTTCTACACGGAAGAAAAACATTTTCTACACGGGTTTTTACTCAATATGCCATTCCAACTATAGCATGAATTACTAAGGGCCTCACTAGTATAATCGCTGCAGCGGTTGCGGACATTTGTGGATATGGATGGTTGGAGTTTTAAGCGGTAGTAAAATATTTGGATGACTGGTACAACCGTTAAAAATTGTTACGTTTGTGGAATACTTATGATTAGTTAATTACTAATTCCAATAATGGTTAAATAATAATTTATTAATTTTTATATTTTATATAATTATAAAAATATTTAAAATTATATTATTATAATAAATATAAGAACTATGTTTTAAATTAAACTATTAAATTTTTAAAAATTTATAGAAAATATTTTTGTTCAAAGTTTTATAATATAAATTAAAATATAATATATACCTTTTGGTTTTTTTATTATTTCAATTTAAAATGTTAAATGAATATTTTTAGTTTTATATTTATATAATATTTTGAAAAAAAAAGTTTATCCTTCCGCAACCGATAGTTGGAAATAACTTTTGAATTTTAAATTTAAAGCGATTTAAACCGATTTATAGTGGTTTTGTGATTGTTGCAAAATGCCAACAACTTCTATCAACCGTAAAAGCTGCGTTTGCGGGTGATAGTGAAAAAACTAGTCATGCCGTAAGTGACTTATATGATTCATGCTTTGTTAGTTTAAAATCTGATGTTGACGCCTGTTTACCACATACAGTATCATTTTCTGTTCAATCTATAAATTTCGGCACGTGAAATCAAAATATTATTTTGTGTTAAAAAAGAAAAAGAAGCCAAAACATTATTATGAAACTCAAAAAGATTAAAATTTAACCTCGAAAGAACTATCTTGGTTAAAACTATTTAATTATGACAAAGGAAGAAGGTGTGCTTGCTTTGTGTGTAGAAGAAGATGTTGTGGGCGGTTTGCAACGCAGGATGCCTCTCGGTTCCGTAGGGGAAGATCGTAGCGGCGGTTGTACTGCGACAGGAGCGTAAACTCTATTATTCACTGCGTCGTGCGACGACGGCACCCAAACGCTTTCCACAACCATAAACTGCGGTTGTTGTGGAGTTTCGCCGCCATCGGTCACAGTTGGAGCAGCTGGTCTTCTCGTGTGCAGTCTATATTTCTGAAAAAAAAAATGGATTCGATTAGAGAATTTTTCTAGGATATTTTCTCTTAGTGGTGAAGTTTGGGGATGGGATTTAAAATTTTCAAAATAAATAAATAAATATTAAAAATTTAAAATAATAATTCTAAAAATATTTCCAAAAAAGTATTTTTGAATTTGAGAAAGAAATTAAAAAAATATATTAAATTTTCGACTACAAAAAAAAATTCTTATTTTATTATTATTATTTTTATATTTATATTTATAAAACAGAGAATAGAATGATTTTTTGTCTCTTTAATAAAAAATATTTTGATCATTTATATTATTGTTGATTTTTTTGGTGACGAAAACTTAAAAAAGTTAATATGAACTTTTATATAAATTTCAAAAAAAAAAGTTATAGCTAACTGTGATTAGTGAATATTCAGGTGAAAATGTTCATATCCGGATCTTGAATTAATAATATATACTATATAAAACAATTTAGAAGCAAAACTATGATGGTAAAAACGAATATGATGTACCTGTAAGTGGCTTTTAACTTCGTCATTGGTTAGACCATCGACTTGCATGAGATCTCTAATCTGCTTAGGCGTAGCAACTACAGATTTGGCAAAAACAAATACCAAAATTAAAATAAAAAAAATCGATTTAAATTAAACGACGGTTTAATTAAATATTGCTAAATAAAATAAAAAAGATTATGAATCTTTAATTACCATAGGATCCTCCAAGCTGCTGAAGTGCGCGAAGGAATCTCCGGTGTAACTCCGGTGACCAGCAACGTCTTTGCTTCCTGTTCATTTGCAATTGTTTCTGCTGCTCTATCTCTCTTTTATTTCCTCCTGTTTCCGCCGTGGTACTCGACGTTGTTAGCGTCTGAGTGATTGCTTTCAGCGGTTGAGAAGAATCTGCGGTCGGCTTCTCTTTTTGAAACGGTTGAAACGCACCGCCCTTTCCCTTTGTCTCCACCACCACCACCACCGTTGTTGCCTGATCCTATTGTGACTCAAAAATCAGGTTTCAGAGTTCTTGAGAAAAAGCGTGAACATATTACAAAATGGTTTTGACTAATTTAATTACCTCTTTGGGCGGTGACTGGTTCCATAACTGAAGCCATTCAGATTTCTTCTCATCAGCTTCTTTGTGATTAATACGTTTACAAGATTCGTGTTCATCAGACTTGGTCGGAATAAACTCCTCAAACAAGGCAGTACAACCGTCTCTGCCTTCACATTCACTTGTCGTCCGCTCAGAACCTTCTGATTGAATGTGTTCTGACCTAGAAAAATCCAATAACTCCTTCCGGTACGACTCGATCGCTTTAAATAACCAAACAACAATTGAAAACAAAACTGAGAAAATGATAGAAGATCTAAAAGTGGATATATATATATATATATATATTTATATGTATCAGTATTACCTTGGGTAACTAGGTATAAACACAATGGGAGCTCACGCTCAAAAACTTGGATCTTCTTTTGTTCTTCTTGGAGTGCTTGTATGTATTCTTGACATCTCTTCATTTTCAAGGTATGATCCATGTTGTCTTCCTTTTTAGCCATAGCCGTACAGAGATCTTAGAGAACAACTTTGATTATCAAACCAGTTTGGATTAGAGACCATACACACAAAAAAAAAAAAGAGAAAGTCTTTTGATCTAAATAAAGAGAAGGGAAAGAAAGAAAGAAAATAAACTTGACGTTCACGTTGGAAATTTCAAGAGGAGAGAGATTAGAATTGATATGTGTGAAGACACTAGGGTTCGAGGTCGGGCCGTCGCGTACCTAAAACGGAATCTTTTTTTGTTCTTTAAAAAAGCGATATTTTCCATATTTGCAATTATTAAGATAAAAAGAATAAAACTGTAAAAATGCGAATACGATGGGTTGTTTACATTAGAGGAGAATATTCAGGTATTATGGATTGGGGATTCATTCTTGTCAACATATGACGTTAGCATATTTTTTGTAACGTCGTGTAGATAAGAACGACGACTTATTAGTCATTCATCACTTTTTATATTGAATAAAACAAGGGCTTTGATCCCAAATAAAACGAGGGAAGAAGAATATTCTGATCTGTTACGTACGAGATCAAATTTCCAATTTTGTTTTCTTTTCAAATTATGAAAACAATCTCTAGTATAGTTAAGCACATAAAAGTTGCAAAAGCAATCTTTAGATACGCTAAAGTATTGTATGGGGAGAGCACGGAAAAAAAGTAATTAAGCACAATTATACAGGACCAATTATGCATATTTACTGAATTTATTTTAATTAACAAGATATTTATTACTAACAACACTAGTTTACATTTTCGACGCGAAGGAAAACGAACGAAGCAAAAGACTTAATTTAAATTATTTTGGTATAAGGTTGGAGGAATATTCTATGGGAGTAGACCAAATGGGAAGGAGAGAATCTTGTTGGAAGCCGCGTTTCCTCCTCCCGACTTTTCACGCTATCGAAGAGCCAGACACATACACACCTAGCAGCTACATTCAAAGCGCGTGCATTCATAACAGTGAATCATGATTATATCATAATTGGGAGTTATCCAACTAAAGATCTAACCGGTGTAACTGCAAACGATTGCGGTTGCGATTACCAGCATTTGTGAACATTGTGGATGTGAGTGATTATAATTTCAAGGGTTATTAAAAAAATTTGGACGATTAGTACAACGGTTAAAATTTTTGTGTTTATAGAATATTTATGATTGATTTAATTACCAAATATCATGTGGTTAAATAATAAATTAATAATATTATATTTTATATAATTATTAAAATATCAAAAGTTATATTATTATAATAAATATAAAAATTCTATTTATAAAATTCTATTATTACAAAATTATAGACAATATTTTTATTCAAAGATTAATAATATAAATTAACATATAATATAAATATTGTGGTATTTCTATTATTACAATTCAAAATTGTAACTGAATATTTTTACATTTATATTGTTTTTTTAATATATATTTTTTAACTTTTCGCAACCGCCAACAACTACAAATATTAACTGGAATCACCTTTTAAATTTTAAAGGTTTATATCGGTTTAAAACGTTTTATCAATAACCACTACCAACTCAAAAGTTGCGTTGTGGGTGGTAGCGAAAAAACCAATTCATTCATGGCCTAACTAGAACATTTACTTTTAACAATCGAAACATAGGGCCAGCCGCCCATGCCCAAGTTTTCAGGCAAATAAGTTAACAAGAAATGGATTAATACGCTTCCCTTGCATCAGTTTCATGAATCTATGTTACCTTAGTGGCATGACATTGTTGAGATACTGTAGTTAATTTCTTGATTATACCAGCAAAATAAGAAAGAGGAAATCAGCAAGAAGAAAAATGAAGCACAGAAAAAACAAATGAAGATCAAGAATAAACATCAAAAAGAGAAAAGCCAAAAAGAGTTGAGTAGTAAAACAAGGAGTTACATATTAAGTGGAACAAAAATAGTTAGCATTAGGTTGAAGGCTTGAAGCCAATCAAGTTCTGTTGTTAAATTAATGATCTTAAGAGAGTTGGTAAGAGTTAAGAATAATTTAGATTTGGAGTGTGAAACTGATATAGAGTACCTAGGAACCTAAATTAGGAGAAGTTGTGCAAGTAACCATGTGTGTAGTTAGTAGAAGGATTACTTGGAGTATGTCTACATTCCATCCTGCAGCACTCTTTCTATATATATATATATATATCGGTTTGATTTAAAGATAGGGAAAATCGCATAAAAAACCTTGAAAGTGGCACTCACTGACACTTTAAACCTTGAACTTTTTCGACTATCACTTTAAACCTCCAAAGTGGCAATTATATCATAATAAACCTTCAACTTGGCTAACTTGGACATCAAGCAAAAAGTTGACCTGTAAAACAGGTAAACCTGATGATGTGTCAGTTTTTTTCGAAAATAATTATTATTTAATTAATAAAATAAACAAAAATTAAATAAAAATCGGAAAATTAAATAAAAAATCAGATAACTAAAATTAAAAATCAGAAAAAATAAATAAATATTATAAAATAAATTAAAAATCATAAAATTAAAAAAATATATTTTAAAAATCAAAAAAATATAGAAAATTAGAAAAATAGAAAATTAAACAAAAAATCACAAAAATTAAAAATTAAAAAATCATAATATTCTCTTTTAAATTACAATTTTTTTAAATATATCATCTTTGACAATAACAATTCAAACATAAAAAGTAGATATGTCAAAGATGAAACTATTGTTAGAGATATGTCAACGATGAAACTATCGTTAGGAATATGTTTGAAATTGTTATTGTCAAAGATATGTTTGAAATTGTTATTGTCAAATATTTGAATTTATTGTCAAAAATGATATATTTTTAAAAAATTTGTAATTTAAAAGAGAATATTATGATTTTTTTAATTTTTAATTTAGTGATTTTTTGTTTAATTTTTTATTTTTCTAATTTTCTTATATTAATTTAATTTTGTTTTGATTTTTTGAAATATTTTTTAAAATTTTATGATTTTCTAATTTATTTTATAATATTTATTTGATTTTTTATGATTTTTTATTTTAGTTATCTGATTTTGTATTTAATTTTTTCTCATTTTTATTTAATTTTTGTTTATTTTATTAATTAAATAATTATTATTTTCGAAAAAAAACTGACACATCATCAGATTTACCTGTTTTACAGGTCAACTTTTTGCTTGATGTACAAGTTAGCCAAATTGAAGGTTTATTGTGATACAATTGCCACTTTGGAAGTTTAAAGTGATAGTCGAAAAAGTTCAAGGTTTAAAGTGTCAGTGATTGTCACTTTGAAGGTTTTTTATGCGATTTTCCCTTTAAAGATATGTAGTCAGAAGTTATAGAATCGTTGGTTTTACTGAGGTTGTCTCCTCTCAGGATTGTGTTTAAGCCGCAAATCTCAAAATTAGCAACAACAGCCTCAACAACAACAGCACCAGCACCACCAACAGCTGCCATGCACCACGTTGAATCAAAAACTAGCTTATTGTTACATCTATCATATGGATTTCTCTTCGTATGCATTCACATATAAAACCCCACATAACTAACTAAAAACACACAGATTACCAAAAACTTTACTGAAGTTAGATGGCTGCTTCAGGCCAGTTTAATATTTTTCACGGAAGATAATATTTCAGATTTTCTGTAAACATCTAGCATCAAGATTAAATATCTAATAAACTATGGATAGTAACGTTCTTCATAATCATCCTCAGCTCTCCTTACAAACCTGCATTTTTTTAACAAAACCAGTAGAGTAAGACAGAAGATCATTGTCTAAAATAGATGATTGAGGAGTATTATTAGGATTCAGATTTATACCAGGAAGAAAGGTTTGCAGAAGCATTAGGTCTCAACAGAAGTAAGAAACGATTGGATGCCAAAGATAATGAAAAGCATTCCACCAGAAAGAGAAACCTGCAACAACAACAACAATTTACAAGACCAGAGTTTTAATAATTTAAAATTCTATAATCTCAAATGAGAATGTGACAAGGAGAGATGTTTACTATTCGTTCGGATATCTGAGATGCTAATCTCTTTCCTCCAATCACAGCAGCAGTGGTGCATAATAGCTGTGCCCTGTGTAGTAGAACACACATTAGTCAGCAACATTGACTTCAAACATAAACGTTTGACGCAGGTTTATAGTGAAGCTTACACAACTCCACCAAGTACCACCCCAAACGGATTTTCATCTGCGGCTAAACCAATTGTAGCAAGCTAGAAAGAAAAAACGGAGTTATGGTTGACCATGTGGAATCATTTAGACTGCATCCAATCAAGTAAGTAAGAGCTAACCTGACTCTTGTCACCAAATTCACCAAAGAAATTAATTGAAAATGCCTGGGGAAACATGGAAGTAATTTTAGAAAGGTAGCTTTTGAGGAAGATTCTAAGAGGACTTATAGTTTACCTTGAGAAAAATTGGAGAGAAGAACTGTGTGCGAAACGGCCTTTCCTGCTTTTTGTTTTCATCTTCATGCTACAATTACAATAAATGGTGTTTGTGAAGAACATAGCACATGCAATTCCCACACACAGGTACACTCTTTAGTTACATACCTTACTGTTGTTATCTTTTGTAGCTTTACCATTAGCCTTCAGATCAGAATCCTATGATAAACACACACAACAAAGTCAATAACATTAATCTAAAATGTGAGAAGAAAGACGAAACAGACCAGTTCTGCTTCGACTTCAGCTAACTCTTCTGAGCCCCTGCCAACAAAGTAGAATCATATAACCTCAATTTTCACCCTCAAGACATCCAGATGTGATGAAGAAATGTATTACCCTCCTCCTTGTTTAAAACCGTCCCATAAAGACCATAGCCCAAAACCAAAAAACAACAATGTTGTTATGTGATGCGTCCATTTTCGAGAGATCTGCAAGCAACGAGGGTTAAAGTCACCATTACTAAAAAAAGATTGAAAACTTTCCACTAAACTACAATCTGATTCCAGGCCAAAAAAAAAAACATTACAAATGTCAAAAACACATACCAGATTCGGAGCAGCCCATCCAACAGTAGCAGAGAGGATAGTCATGACCTAAGAATGAACAAAGACATGAGCTTACAAAATCTCACTGAAACCAATTTTAAGTCAAGAAAGCTTACAATTAGAGCTGATACACAACCAGCCAACACAAGTCTCCTAGGATAACGCATCGCCAGGATCTGATTTAATTAAGTAAAAAAAAAAGAAATTAATCATACAAAAACATGATAAAAAAACACAAGTACCTTACTCTCTTTAAAAGAGAGAGTAGCGAACCCTAAACAAAACACTAGTTTCCAATTAGGAACATGCAAAACCCGACAAAGATTTGGTCTTTGATAAGAAAAGACATTGACTTTCTCCAAATCACTTACAGCTGCAGCGAAAAACGTCTTGTCGCCAATCTCCGACACGAAAGTCATGGCCAGTGACTTCGTAAAACCCTAAAGAAAAACAAAACCCATTAGCTCCCACAACGATCCTCAGAGAGAGAGACAAAAAAAAAGGAATCTTTTTTTAACCGTACCTGCAAAACCGAACTCATGGCTCCGAAAGTTTAGATCTTTTCCGGCGGGTACAGAGTCAACGGAGTGAACTACTGAGAGAGAAGAGAGAGCACGCTCTCGTGGATGGAAAGTTTGTTGAAGTGCAAAAGATGAATGCTTTTTTTGGGGATTTTACGTGTAAAAATAGATTTCGGAATCTTTAACACTTGAGATCTTGACACGTGGATAGATAACATCCATCGATTGAGTTTGAGTGGGACCTAGAGAACTCAACTTGACTTTTAGAATAATAATGCTAAATTTGTTCGTTAGGATGGGAGTTTTCTGCGTGTGATGTATGCAGTATGGTCGGATCACGATAAAGACGTCACGTGAGAATATATGTCTTTATCATCAGAACTTGTAAGTTGTTGTCGAGAGATGCCTACAATCTGATTGGATGAGACTTGGATTCACCAAAGCACTTAGCTTGATTTGATCTGATCCCACTATAACTCGATTTTATCCAATACAAAAAATTATTAAATAATTAAATTAGTTGGTGCGGTGGAACATATAAAATATTTATTTATTAATAATAATAATCCTGTTGAAAAGTTGTGTTTTTTATTTGAAAAATTGCATTAATTTGCTTGTCAAAATATGTTAGTTGTCTCTTTTCATTTTAGAGGTTGCATGTTATCAAAATATTGAAAGTTATACCTTTTAATATTTTGTGTCTTTCATTGTAAAATCAAAGGTTGTGTATTTTCAATTTGTTTTTAAAAATCTATTAATAATAAGAGTTGTGTTTTTATTGTAGAAGATAATTTTTTTTTAAATGTTAAAATATCTTATAAGTGTTTTTCTAAAAATATATATTAGTTTTAAGAGTTTTTTTGTTTGCATTATACAATAAAATATTTTTACTAATCAGATAACTATTCAAAGTAAATTGTAAAATACTAACTTAAAATAACTACTACAAATCTAAAAGTTATGACTTCATATAGATTACAATTATTATGATATTTTTGGTGACGACACATCTGCTCTCATTCAGTAGCGATGTACTTGCACCCCTTGGTTATAATACGTTCACACTTCTTCATTCCCTGCATATTCAAACTTCTTCAAAAATGGTACGTTCGCACTCCTTTGGACACGACACGTTCGTACCCTTTCAAACACAAAATATTCACATCCCTTCAGACATGAAATGTTCGTACCCCTTCGGACATAACATATTCGCACCTCTTTGGCCATGAAATATTTGCACTTCTTCGACCAACAAATGTTCACATACCTTCGCTGACGATTCGTTGAGACATCTTTGGTCAGAACATGTTTGCACCCTTTAGGTGATGATCTATTTACACCTTTTGGGTAACCACTCATTTGCACCTTTTGGGTAATGACACGTTAGCACATTTTTGGTGGCGACATGTTCGCACTCATTTGGTAACGATCCATTCACTCTTAGGTTACAACACGTTTGTACAATCTTAGATCACAACATGTTCATATCTCTTTGTTGACAATACGGTCGCCTAAAGTAAACGATATATTCTAATTTAAAGAGACCTTTTATGTTGACCAAAATAGACTTTTATATATTTATTAACCTATACAATTTTTTATCAAGAAATTATTCAATGAAAGCGTGCAATAGTTAATTTTCTTAAAATACATAACTCTTTAATAAATGAACATGTTTTTTGCTTAGATGATCAACTATATGGTAAAAACCTACAAATATTGGTTATGTATAATATTCAATGAAAGAGTTCAACGGTCAAGTATTTATGGTCCCCGACCCACTCAGTTGGACCAGTTCATGGTCGGTCATGCAAAATAAAATTGTAACCATCAGATTAGAGATTAGGAACAAACTTAATTGTTGGATGTTAATTTTTTCTTCTTATAATAAGTTGACGACATCAACAGTTAAAGAAAAGAGGTTTGCTATTATATATAAATTATTAGTGAATAACCAATGCCGTTTTTGGTGAAGAATTATTACAATTTTTGCTCATTGTAGTATTTGGTGATAAACTATTGTAACTTTTGGTGTTAACCATTACAACTCTTAACTAACTATTGTAATATTTGGTTAACAAGCATTGGAATGTTTGGTTTCAGCCATTACAATCTTTGGTTATCAACCATTGCAATCTTTTAAGAAGTTGTGGCCAAATCACAACAATCACAAATATACTATAAAATAGAGAGATTCACTCTTAAATGATTTTTAATGAGTTTTGAAGAAACAAATATAAACATGAATAATTAAGAGAGCGATAAAAATAAAGTATTTATATTTCAATAACACTTCATCCTATATATTTTTAAAGATTTAATAAAAGCTATTAATGATTTCAAAAAATTAAATCTATAATTTATCAGTTTGATTAATTTTATTCAATTATTATGTTAATCTAAGATATTTTATAAGAACTTTTATGAAAATTCAAGTTATTATTATAAATGAAAATAATCATATCAAAATAAATTAACATATATTTATTACAATATTCAAAATAATATATTCTTTTATAAAATGAATTTCCGTACGATACCGCACGGGTTCTTTTCCTAGTTTTAGTAATAGAAAACAAATAAAAAAGATATAACAGTTTATCAAATAAGCTACTTTTCGACATCCAAGATGCATTACAAATTCTATAAATTAATAATAATAGATTTTGATATTTTATTGAATCACAAAGTTATTAACCTAACAAAAAAATATTTTCAGAATTATTATTTTAAAATATGTTTATATATAATAAAATAAAATAAAATAATTGTTTTCATATTTTATAAAGGCAAAATTTTATAAATCTGAATTTCATATTATGTTACTGGTTAAAGGTAATCAATTTTTTTATTTGTTTAAACCTGGATGGAATCTAGAGTTATAGATGATGGATGCACAAGAAGAAACATGGAGTATGACTCACTGCATAACTTTGGCCCATAGAGTTATTTCACTTCACGGGAGTGCTTCAGAGGTTTTAGAGGTATGGAAAACGATTTTCACGCCCTTGACTGTTTCTAAGGAAGAGAGTATTTTCTTATGTGACACTAACAAGAGATTTTTCAGATATGATCCAGAGACAGACTAACTCTGTTGCCTCTCTTCAGATATTGGTGTTATCTTTCCTTTTGGTTGAAAATTTGGTCTGTTTACAACCAGGTGGTTGTGTTCCGAAAACCAAGCCACCTGGGTGCCGCTATGGACGTAGCTAATCTAAATCAGGTACCGGGCTCCCGGATATCTAGTATTGTTGGACGGATCAAACTGCTGATCCCTAATATTTTACTTACCTCTACTTTAGTAGTGTCTCTGATTTGTTTTGGTTACAGATATAATATCGTACTTGAGAAAGCATGTCCTTGTTCACATCTTACTGTTATGATAAGCAAGCGTTTCTACTTTCTTAACATTTAAATTCATGAAACCCACTTTCTAGATCATGAACCTTCTGATGAGATGTGTATAAAGTAGTCAGAGTAGTGTATTGTGGGATGTTTTCCCCCACACAATTCATTTTGTCTCTCGAGTGGCTCTTAATGCACCTCCAATCTCATCTGCTTTCTTTTGTTTATACTTCTGATGATGTATTGCAAATCTCACTTTTAGCAATAGTCACAGCAGCCATACGCCTAGTTTGTGTTATCCATACCATCTTTCCTTCCCTACAGAACCCATCACTGAATAGGAACCGAGGCAACTCTGTATTCAACAAAACAAAAAAACATGAATAGTTTTTCAACTAACTTAAATGTTCCCATCATCAGATACTAAACAACTTACGAGTAGTTCTCCCAATACCGGACACAAAAATAAGAATATCAAATTCTTTTGAACCTGCAATCAAAAACAATCACCGACATAGTTAGCCTCCACGGCCATTTTCTAATATGTAAAATGTATGCATTAACGCGCAAGTGTAATTATATATACGAGTTAAAGTTTTGTTTTTTTTACTTTCTTTAGGTACATTGTTTAATAGTAACATATAGTTTTTATTATGTATTGATTAGGAGTTGGGTCATAGAATTTGAAATGGATGAGCTGTTAATTACTTGAAAGTCATTAGGAAAAAGCCAAGCTCTCTCATTGTCAAAAACACTAACAACAATCAGCAGAACTTTACATAAAATAGGGAGGAAGATGAAAAAGTGATGAGATTCTAAACAAGATTAGATATACCAATAAGCGCCACACTAACCGCATTGAGATCATTAAAAGAAAGTCCACACCTAAAGACGGTGAAGAAACCTCCTCTTCCCCTTAAACTATTTATATATATCTTCTTGCTTCTTCCAAAGATACTTTATATAAATCTCCTTGGAATCTGCAAAACATATCACAAAACTCACTTTTGTCTTGTCCGGTCTCTCTCTTCAATAAGTAAGAGAAAGATCACTCCCACTCTTTGTCTATCTAACGGTCGGAAACCAAAAAAAATGTGTTGTTCTCACCGTTGCTTTATTCTCTTCATCTTCTTCTTCCTCGCTTCACATTCTTCGGTTACTTCCAGAATCTTGCCAAAGATCTCTGTAACTACCTCAACGATTCTTGATGTCGCCGATTCCATTCGCAGAACCAAGGATACGTCGTCGTTTCATCTGAACCAGCAAGAAGAAGAACAGAGTCATCACACTCCATCTTCTTCCACCTCTTCATTCAGCTTGCAGCTTCATTCACGAGCCTCCGTCCGAGGAAATGAACACTCAGACTACAACTCTCTCACGCTAGCTAGACTCGACCGTGACTCATCCCGAGTCAAATCTCTCCTGGCTCGTTTAGATCTAGCCACTAACAACATATCCAAAGCAGATCTCAAGCCTGTTGTTACCACAATGTATACAACTCAGCAGGAAGGTATCGAAGCTCCTTTGATCTCTGGCACGACTCAAGGAAGCGGCGAGTACTTCACACGCGTCGGTATAGGAAACCCGGCGCGTGAGGTCTACATGGTGCTCGATACCGGAAGCGACGTGAACTGGCTACAATGCGCCCCTTGCGCCGACTGTTACAACCAGACCGAACCCATCTTCGAGCCCTCGTCTTCCTCCTCTTACACGACACTCTCTTGCGACGCTCCGCAGTGCAAGGCCCTCGAAGTCTCCGAATGCAGAAACGCCACGTGTCTCTACGAGGTTTCCTACGGAGACGGGTCCTACACTGTCGGCGATCTCGCCACCGAGACGCTCACCATCGGCTCAGCTTCCGTCGACAACGTCGCCGTCGGGTGTGGACACAGCAACCAAGGACTGTTCGTCGGCGCCGGAGGTTTACTCGGTCTCGGCGGCGGTTTGCTCGCTCTCCCGTCGCAGCTCAACACGACGTCGTTCTCTTACTGCCTCGTAGACCGCGACTCCGACTCGGTTTCCACCGTCGAGTTCGGGTCGGGTATCCCTCCCGGCGCCGTCGTGGCTCCGCTGCTGCGTAACCACCAGCTCGACACGTTTTACTACGTCGGACTCGCCGGGATAAGCGTCGGCGGGGAGATGCTTCGGATCCCGAGGTCCTCCTTCGAGGTGGACGAGTCGGGAGGCGGAGGGATCATCATCGACTCGGGAACCGCCGTGACTCGTCTCCAGACAGGTGTCTACAACTCGCTGAGAGACGCGTTCGTGAAAGGGACGACGGACTTGGAGAAAGCCGCCGGAGTTGCGATGTTCGACACGTGTTACAATCTCGCGGCTAAGACGACGATAGAGGTCCCGACGGTGGCTTTTCATTTTCCCGGCGGGAATATGTTGGCGTTGCCGGCGAAGAATTATATGATTCCGGTTGACTCGGTGGGGACTTTTTGCCTTGCGTTTGCGCCGACGACGAGTTCGCTGGCGATTATTGGAAACGTGCAGCAGCAAGGGACACGTGTCGGTTTTGATTTGGCGAATTCTCTCATTGGATTCTCGACAAATAAATGCTAAGCATTTGATGTTCTTTTTTTTCTCTTGTACTTGTTGTTGCAGAGAGTTTATGTAATGAGTTAAAAGTTTGTAAGGCCATAATGTTTTAACTCTGACATTCCAATTGAGATGATGCTTCTGCTTGCCGCCATACCCCCCCCCCCCCCCACTAACTCGGAACCTTTGTTTTGTTTTTTGCTAATTTACAAATTAATCTTGTCCCGCAAATTTCTCTAATCGTTAAATAATTATAATTTCTTTGTTTCATATTAGACATACGATGTTTGAATATACTTTTTGATATTCTAAAAAGTAAGCGCAATTTCAGGAAGATGGTGTTTTTCGGATGGTTCTTGGAAAGAACACGACATGTATTCAGGACAAGGTTGATATAGAACGTTAAAAGGGTTTGAGGGTCTCATGGAAGCAAGGAACATTCGAGCTACTCTCTCACCTCTACATGCGGAGATAGATGCTCTCATTTAGGCAATGGAAAGTATGAGAAAACTACATCAGTATCATGTTATCTTTGTAACGGACTGCTTACAACTGGTGAAGATGGTGTCGGAATCAGAAAATTGGCCAGCCTTTGCGACTTATTTGGAAGACATAAAGCATCTCCAAGCCAGCTTCATCTACTCATAGATCATTCATATACCACGAACGGCGAACAATAGGGCGGACAGTCTTGCAAGAAGTGCTAGAAAACAAATGTCCTCAGTCGTTCATATGGATGCAAAGTTACCAAGGTGATTTACAGAATCCATGTGATCTGTACCTTTTGTTGACAAAAAAAAAAGTAAGCGTTCTCAAAATTTCTATGTTCACTTTAATTTTCTTATAACCTATTCAACTAATAACATTTTATAGATTTTTAATGATTGATTAATTTATTTTAGTTTAATTTTTGATAATATATTTTATAAAAATAAACTTTTCAATCTTTGTATTTTTTTTTTAATCATAACATGTTAAGTAATGAAAGAGACGATAGTTCCGAAGCAACGACCTGACTGATATCGGTATGGATTTGATTACCTATTATGATGATGATATATGGTTATTTCAGAATCAAGAACAATATTTAAATAAAGCTGCTCACGTGTTTAATTGATAGTCAATACAATATCTAGTTTTTGTCTATAAATATATAGTACAAATTAGATTTTCATCCCCTGGATCTTAGTAGTATAATAAAAGAAATGTATACGATACTAATTGAAAAAAAAGAAAAAAACTAAATCATTCTATTTAGGAGATGAAGTTACACAAATTATTTGTTCAAAATAGAGGCAAAGTATTACTTTATATGATTAGTGATTGTTTCATTTACATGTATAAAAATTTAAAACAAAATCATTCTATTTGAATAACAAGAAACAGAGAGGCACATGGCACAATAGAGAGGTGGCGAAGATATGCTGTCATCACCAGGAATGAAGTGCCATCCATTGTTTTCTTTTCTACTTTTTGATGTCAAGTTGTCAACCTTTTACTTTCTCCTTTCTTCATAAAAACACTTTTATTTCCTACTTTCACAGTAGCATGCTAGACATAAAAGTTACTCCATTTAAGCAAAAAAGTATAGTTCAAAAGTTAACCAAAAATCAATTCAAGCGAATTAAGTATTTCACATTTGCTGAATACAGAATTGTATTTTAGGAAGAACTTTAATTAAACACAACTTGGCCTATTACATTGTCAAATTCTGACTCTATAAAAGTTTTGGAGTCAAAACCTTTATTTCTGTCACTCATTGTTCAGTTTCCGTAGATGCACATGACAACTAATATTTTATTCATTTTGATGGTTTGTAGTCTTTTCAGAAGAGTCAAAGGAGTGGTCCGAGTGGAGATGAAAACGGATCCATAGTCCCCGAGTCCTCTCATTGGCATGATGTGTTTTGTCAGCCATGTTTGTCATCCACCTGATATGTTTGGGCTTCGT
Source organism: Moricandia arvensis (assembly GCA_905132765.1). Classification (NCBI taxonomy): domain Eukaryota; kingdom Viridiplantae; phylum Streptophyta; class Magnoliopsida; order Brassicales; family Brassicaceae; genus Moricandia; species Moricandia arvensis. Next base: position 29,547 of record CAJHQP010001810.1, read on the forward strand.
GCTCGTGGTGCTTGGACTCAAAATAGGTTTAGAATATCAGATAGGTTAAACATCGATAGATACACTCAAGGGTTCTTGGAGAATCATAAAGGGCTCACCGAGGATTACTGGCCATTCTATGCTGTTGCTAGTGGGATTGAAGTTTTTTTATCAGTTGGCTCTGGTCATTGCTGCTTGGCTCTTACGCCAACGAGATGATGAAAGTTTCGGTTCACATCTTAACGACCTTCTTAGTTGTAGTTAGTGTTCTGTGTTTCTGGTGCAAACAATTCTTCTGTGGTGGTGCATTCGCTATTGGAGCTCTGCTGCAGTCCTTGTATGTTATTTCAGTTATAGACAGGTAGGTGCCTAAGAGGTTGAATATGATTGAACCTTTGGTAAGACATTGAATTTCATAGATATGAGTTGTTCATGTATAGACTTTCCCTTTACAATGCTGGTTATGCGGAAAGCTCAGAAATTAGTTTGGGGCCTTCCTAAGGTCATAATGGTAGCTCATGCTTTCACAGAGTTTATGCTTTTGTGGATGTCTCTGTGGTCTTTTGGAGCAGTGTAGCATCCAGCATGGGTGATGAAAGACGATGGTAGCCTCCTGTGGTGAGCTGACAAGTTCTGCTTTCTGCTAGATAGGGTATGGAAAGTAAACATGTTGAGATTTCATTTGAACATTGAAATAAATCTATATGCAGGTTCTTTCTGTTAGCTTTTTCTGGACATGCGTTGTGCTAAGTAATATTGTCCATGTTAGAGTTTCTGGGATGGTGTTTCATGTTCTCTCTCAATGTGGTCAAGAAGAGTCATCGTTGCCTCCTAGCACTTTGATAGAGTCACTAAGGTACGCTGTGACCATATCTTTTGGGAGCATGTGTTATACGGGTCACTCTTCACTGCTGCCATTTGAACACTTCGCTGGGAGGTATTCTCCAGAGTTCAGATTCTTTTGCTGCCATTTAAAGACGTTTTTGTTTTTCCAGTTCTTGATAACATTGTTTCTCCAACTTGCGTTTCGCAGATAAGAGGATTCCGTTCCACGAATGTTTATTTTGCTGCGTTGATTTCCTATTTACTCTAGTTGAAAATTCTAGTTTGTTTCTTCAACAAGTATGCTTATGTCCAGGTATATAGATTAAGGACAGTAAGCTAATCATCTCTCTCATATGAGCAATGGAGAATCAAAACAATGAAAAGAAACGTTTGGTTAATTGTCAGATTGCAGTGTATGTAAAAGGATTCAACAAATCAAACAATAGACGCATGGGAGCTGTTTCAGTCAACAGGTGTAGAGGCACTTGTTGCATATGACTGTTCGTGTGCTATGCTTCTGATGGGAACTATCAGGAATATGGACGATTTTTCTATTGTCACTTGATCAGCCAATGTCTGAGATGCCAGTGATGTAACTGTAGGAATATCATGGACAATTTTTTTTAGATCAAAATGTATCAAATCTAATCTAACACAAATTAGTGGAAGAGAATAGTGTGATCAAGTGAAAAAAAACAGAGCCAGAAGACCAAACAGCCACACGCTTATGGATCTATCAATCTACTTCACTAAACAATTGAAGTTGAATTAGATTGTGTTGAATCAAAATATGCATAGATTTGATACATATGGATATAAAATGTGATGATTCAATAGGTTTGAGGACTGTCACCTATAGTTCTTGTTTCAATATGTATTGGCAAAGCTCAATCCACGCATGGTAAACCAAGAAGATGAAAATATTGGAACCATGGCTTTAAACACAAGAAATGTAACAAAGAAATACAATTTTACTAACATATATAATAAAGTTCATATCCCAGTAACCAAAATGGCGTTTTACACAAACAAACCAATTCAATAGAAGATACCATCAATCAAAGAAACTTAAAGATAATACATAACGAAAAAATATTCAGGATTAAAGATCAATATCACTAACACATTTGAAAGAAATCAGGATTGCGCCACAGCGGCACCGTTAATGGTAGGGCTGGGCACAAAACCCATAATCCGAAATCCGAACCGAACCCAAACCGAAAAATCCGAACCGTACCCGGTCCAAAAATGTAAAAATACCCGAATGGATCTTGTAAGGTGTTACAAACATATTCGAACCCAAAGCGTTATTAACCGAACCCGAACGGGTAATCCAAAAACCCGAAAACCCAAAAAATCCGAAAAATATCCGAAGAAACCGATCCGAATGTCCAAATTAACATGTAATATAAATATATGAAAAATATATATACTTCATATATTGAATTTCTGATATGATATCTAACAATTAGTGTTTAAAATTTAAATAAGTACCTTAAATACTCAATTATATATATATAAGTATATAATTTTAATGTTTTTCTTTTAAATTTAGATTTTACTTCATGTATATCCGAACCGACCGATATAATCCGAACCCAAACGATATATGGTTATTTTATGGGTTTTAGGATGTGATACAAAACCAACCCGAAACCGATGTGTTATATCTGAATCCGACCCGTATTTGTAAATTTACTAGAATGCGACCTATGAGGTGTTATAAAATAGAACCGAAATCCGAAAAATCCGACCCGAACGCCAACGGGTACCCAAATGCCCAGGCCTAGTTAATGGAATGAAGCGCTTGGTTTGCAAAATAACGAACATCAACATCAGGATCCTCACTCAGGTCCACCAAACACTGACAGAATGTTTTGTCCACCACCTACAAACACAACAAACAACATTAAAGTTCAGCAATATGCACTATGTTTTCGATATTAATGAGTAATGCTCAAAATCTCATTCTTACTGATTGATCAACAATGGGGATAAGGGATTGTAGAAGTTTTGCAACATTGAACTTGATGTTTGGAACTCTGCAGAGATTACAAATATGTGCAACAACATATTAAAAAAACAAAGATGTGTTCTTTGAAGGAGTTTGCCAAGGTCATCTCTATTGATCTTACCTGTCTTTTGATGCCTCAACCACCACATGAAGAAACTTAGAGCATGTAATTTCTGATCCCATTACAGGAGCCATGAGAGATATTGCACGTAGAGCCATCATCCTGTGTAGGTAGTGCGAATTGCTGACCATATCCAATACTTGTTTATATGCAGCTTTAGCGATAGATACACACGATTCTAGTATGCAATGAAAGAATATAACATGAGGAACTAAGTGCTGCATTGCCCATTCAGAACCAAACTCCTCTGCAAGACGCTTTAGGTTGTTTGCTCAAGCTTCACGGATAGAGTAGACCTGAAGGAGGAGACCAGGACAAGTTACTTTCCAGAAACACAAGTAGATGAGAAATTATTTCAACATCATGGGTTGAAGATAAACCTTGTCTTGTAACCACTACATGCAAAGGGCTCCGAGCTTGTCATTGAAAAACCCTATTCCTAACTGGCTGGCCAACAGAGGAACATACTCAATTATAGCAAGACGGACTCTCTAATGACGATCCTCAGCAAGCTCTACAATCGACGGCAACAAGGATTGTGATAGCAAATCAATCCCAATAACCTGTCGTGAAACATATTCAGTAACAAGTTAAAACAAAGAAGCAATGTAAGTAGCTAAATTTAAGACAAGCAAAGAAGGATATGCAGCAAACCTGGTTGACTTGGTCCAGCTTGCTTATAATGTTGAGGCGTACATCTGAAAATTCATCTTTCAAAAGGGAAAGAAAAATTGGTAGCAAATGCTCAATGGTTGAGTCTTGTAATGAAGATTTTAGTCTGTTATATTATCATTAATGTAACATAACTTGGTGTAACTTATATTGTTGATAAAACCTTTAGCGTAAATTAAACCCAAAATAGTCATAAGCTGCAGAGGTGTAGGCTAACGCCAGTTCATACCTTCCCAAGGATAGGAGCCATTCCCATTATTACTGAAGCTAGAGCAGAGCGGATATGTTGAGAAGAATCAGATGATAATTTCTGCCAGACATAAGTTCAAATCAGACTACAACAAGAAAAGAGTATCAAACATGCCGGTTTTACTTTTATATGGAATTTAAAAAAAATAGAGTTGAGCGAATCTGCGAATGGTACCTTCACGCAAGGAAGGATGTGCTGAATAGAAAGCTCTGGATTCAAAAGCTGACAGAACTTAGTCACTTTCCCCGCTGCTGCTATTCGCACTTCAGCCTCATTGTCCCGTAGCAATCTCACATATGCTGGAACCAAATCCATCCTAGGACAACAAAAACTTTGTAATAAAAGAATATGATACATGTACAAACACAAAGCCACTGTACGCTCTTTATAGCTATGGAAAACAACTTCCAGTAAATGCTCTTAGATGTATACATGCTTGATGGTTACACCATTGTTTTACAAGAAAGAAACACTGGATCTAGCAAAGATAACAGAAAAAGCAGTGTCAGAACGCACATACCTCGTGCACTCAGGACCTACTGCCTCACAAAGTTCATATAGCTGATTAGCAACCATGTAGCGCACCCTCCAAGATTTATCATGTTCTCATAAAACAAAGTAACAAACCATATAGCAACCACTAATATCAGGACTGGATTTTTTTTACGGATGAAAACTATCAATGCAATGAAAGTGAAACCAAAGCTTAATTCACCTAAGAAAATTTAACAATAACAGGTAAAATGCGTGCAACACAATCCTAAGGTTCCAGTAACTTTCCAAGAGCTGCACAACCTTCGACGGCCAATAGTCTAATAGAATCTTGTTCTGAAATAAAGGGTAAAATTTAAACAATATTAAAAACGGATAAAAAACAAATATTTCTAAAGAAATATGTATCAGCTATAAAAAGTTTCTTCATCAAACCATGCTTCTTAGTTTCATACGTGATTTATTTACCATGCAACAGTTCTAAGTGATGGACACATCACACATAGTAAGACATAACATATTTCAAGCATTAAGTACCGTCTTTAGTAAGATCATCGAACATAGTCATGATCTCAGGGTTCAAATAGCTAGACTCCACAGTTGTAGCAAATTTTCCCAGGTTAGTTGCAGCAGCTCTTCGCACCATAGGCATATCATCTCGGCACAACTGGCTATAAGTAGACCGTAACTCAGTCTTCAACACATCAGTACAACGCAACATGAAATAGACCACATGCGGAAACTCTAGCTGCAAACCATTCACCAGCCGCAAGCCTCTACAAGACAAAGAAAGAAAAAAACCTTGATTAGTTAGGACGAAAACAAGTCTCTACATAGTTCCTCTCTCACTATCTAACCTTCACAAGAGGGACAAAGGAGTCCACAAGGTCACTTTCCCTCATCTGAGACCCAATCTTACAAAGCGAGTCCACAGCTTTCTCTCTAACACATGTCTCTTCAACAGTGCAGAGAGACTCAAGAGGAGGGAGAAGCACATGCACATGCTCAACCCCCCCAACAAACGGAATAAAAACTCCAAGTTCACCAGCCATTGCAAGGAGAACCTCGTCGTCATCATCACTGTTCTCACTCAAAAAGGGGATTAGCTCTTTCCTTGTGCGCTCCTCTCCAAGCGCACGAGCTATTGGATAGGCGACGAATGAAGTTTAACCGAAGCTGTATATCATCGTTCTTAAGCTCGTCAATGAGCACAACAATGGGATACAACGGTTCATCTACCATGGCCATCACTGCAATGAATAAGAATTAAAAATCATTCCTTTATTGAGACTACTGGGACTTTACAAGATTTGCGACTAATGGGTTATCAGAGATCAAGCAATGGCGAAGGAATCGGGTAAAAAGAGAGAGGCTTTGGATCTTGAAATCAATTTGATAATCATCACAGATCATGGAACGAAAACTACGCTAATTCGGAAATGGAGGCGTAAAGATGAGATCCTTATGATGCATAAGTGGGAAGTGGACTGAATCTTACCGATCCAGGCGTCTGACGAGAGAGTTGCGTTCAGATTCCGAGGAGCGAGCGAGACAAAGGAGAGAAGATGAGTTGCGAGTGAGAAAAAAATATTTGATTTTTACGATGAAATAAAAGGAGAAAAGAAAAAGAAAATTAAAACAATCAAAGGAAAGGTGTGATTGGGCCTTAGATAGTTTATTGGACTTTAAACATAGATGAATGGAACACACTTGAGCCAATGTTCTCGGATCCATAGCTGAGTGAATTCCCAATGTTTGGATTTTTGATGATGGTTCTTATCCCAAATCTGGCTCAGGGATTGGATCACTTTGGATTTATTAAGGGTTCAATTTTTTTTTTTACAAATTTGAGGATTTTTTTCTTTATGTAAAATTTTTAAAACAAAATTAGGGACCTTATGCAAATATTTCACTTTATTATGTTCACGATCACCTCTGCTTAAATCAAGTGACTAATCTTGTATTTAGTATCTTTAACTTTAACTAGTGTATTTTTTTCTAACCAAACGTGGTAATTAATAAGCCCTTTAAAGAAAACATGGTAATAATTAGTTTTTGTTATTTTTTTCTTTTAAGGTACGTAGCAATTTTTTTTGTTTTCTTGCTAATGAAAAAGTTCTAATATGCAAGTGTTCCAAATAAGTGTGTAATTTGCATATCCCTCTTTTATAACTGTTCCCCACTTGTTCCCTACTGTAATTTTTCGTTTTTTGTGTAAGAATATGTACAACCCGGCAGAAATAAGAAAGACATATATACCCAAAAAGAAATAAATAACAAAAACAACTTTCTCAAAAAGTAATAATAACAAAAACTACAAAAATAATAATAACTCAATTTCAAAAATAATAAGAATAATGAAAACAAAAACCACAAAAAAAGTCTTCAATAAACAAAAGGGAACAGAGAAATAAAACAAGGCAACAAGAAGGACCACAAGAGATCCATTGGATAAAGAAGCTGACCAATGAAAACACCATTACAAGGATCATATTCAGAACTCAACCAATCAAAATCTAGATAAGACCTTCTAGTGGGTCCCATTTGAAGACATAAACACCCAAAAAATTACATAAAATTTTTGTTACTTAAAAATCCACTGACAATAGAGAACGCACTTCATGCAAGAGTATAACTTTTTGTAGAGAGTAATCATTTGAGAAAATATTCAATTATTGAAGTTGAACTTAAAATCAACACCCTCGTGCTCTCTCGTTGTTGATGCTAGTTTTTTTCGATCTTGTAACAAGATGAAAAGTTTGGCGAGTGCTGTTGGTGCTAAGACGGCGAGGGCATGCGACAGCTGCGTGAAGAGGCGAGCACGGTGGTACTGCGCCGCGGACGATGCTTTTCTATGCCAATCTTGCGACACGTTGGTCCACTCAGCGAATCTTCTCGCTCGCCGGCACGAGAGAGTTCTTCTGAAGTCAGCCAGCCAAAACCACTCACCTTCTTCTCCTCCTCTGCACGAGGCTGCAACGTGGCATCACGGGTTCACTCGTAAACCTCGGACTCCACGTGGCTCTGCTAAGAAGAATAATTTGTCGATATTTCATGATTTGGTCCCGGAGATTAGTGTTGAGGATCAGACGGACAGCTATGAGTTAGAAGAACAGTTGATCTGTCAAGTGCCGGTTCTTGATCCAATGGTTGCTGAGCAACTCTTAAACGACGACGTTGTGGCCAAGATCGAGTTTCCTATGATGAGAAGTGGTGTAATGATGGATGATCAGGAGGAGGAAGACAACGACGAGAGTTGTTTAAATGGTTTTTTTCCGACCGACATGGAGCTCGAAGAGTACGCTGCTGACGTGGAGAGTCTACTCGGTCGTGGGGTAGACACAGAGTCTTGTGCCATAGAGGAACTAGGTTTTAAAATAGAGAAAGACGAGATGGAAGAAGAAGAAGAAGAGACAAAAGCCATGAACATGGGAATATGCGATGGAACGGTGCCGTTTGAGGTGAGCTTTGATTACGAGTCACACAACACATACGAAGAAGAGGCAATAGAGAGTGGTGAATGTATTAAGGTGAAGGAGGAAGAGCAAAAGAATGTTCTGATGCTGAGTTTAAACTACGACTTGGTGATATCAACTTGGGGAGTCCAAGGTCCACCATGGACATCAGGAGAGCCACCAGAACAAGACATAGACATCAGTGGTTGGCCTGTTGTTTCCATGGTATGTTACGGAAACTCAATTCTTTACAAATCAAAATGAGTTTTCGTTGATAGCTATGTCAAATGAGTACATCATCCATAATCGTTTACTGATAAGTTTTTGAACTTCCAACTCAAAACTAATCGGCGGTCAAATAGATCGATTCGATTTCTTTATATTATTATTTATGTCACATCGAATTTCTAGGAGTTTATATTTTTACACACTCTCTACCTACTAGTAAGGTGTGGTATACTAACAATATAAAGTTGGAATTTTCAGGGTGAAAAAGTTAGAGAAAGTCATCAGAAGCATTACGTTGGTGGATGTTTACCACCATGTAGTGGGCTTGGGGAGGGAGGAAGAGAAGCTAGAGTATCGAGGTATAGGGAGAAGAGGAGGACGAGATTGTTTTCGAAGAAGATAAGGTACGAGGTACGTAAACTGAATGCAGAGAAAAGACCTCGAATGAAAGGAAGATTCGTTAAGAGAACTTCCCTTGCTGTAAACTCACCATTATTAGGTGTCAATTACTGAATATTCTTGTTATATCTCACTTTTACCCTTTTAAAAAAAAATGTTAAAAAGTTTTTGTGAGTTTTTTTTTCTTCTGCAACAACAGAAGTTTTTTTGGCACATGATTGTGATTTATGGAGTTCGTATTTACATAGGAAAAAACAATAATGTGACCTTCTTTGTATGCATAGAGCTGATGTATATATATTATCTGGTAATAAGAGTGTAACGAGGCCTTTTTATTTGTTAAAGTACTATAGTTTGTACATGTTTATCTTTTAAACAGAAATTGAACGAACGTAACTCAGAATCATAAGTGAGCTGGTTTTCTTAAAACAAGTATATCACCACCGTTACACTTGCAAAATTTTATGGAACAAAAGAAATGAAAACTAATTTCAATGCAATCAAGCCCAACAAAACCAACCAAATTACAATAACAACAATATGTCAATATCAAAGAGCCATTATTGATTTAAATCTGTGGTACATAAGAAATGTTACTCCTCGTGGCGCTTAACATTTTGGTAAGATGGATAATTTCAAAGTCGTTTTTTGTTTGGATGTGCTATAATACGATACTTAATAAAACAAGTTATAAAATAAGGGTAATACATTAAAGAAACTTTCAAAGTTGCGAGAAATATTTTTGTTTTTTGTTGTTATTAAATGATAAGAAGGTCACACATAAATACAGACTATGTAGTTTACAAAAATAAATACAGACTATATACAGTACACAACTAAGGCTCCGAATGGTGACGGTGGATTTGTTAATAAAAGCGGTTCGGAATTAAAATACGGGACGGTCCAAGTGCGGTTCGTGCGGTATGCGGGTTAAATGCGGTTTTGATTAAAAAAGTAGTGCGGTTTTGATAAAAAATAATATAAAATAAATATATTAATATAGTTAAAATTAAATTCTTTTGTTTAGTAATAATCTTATAATTTTGGAGAATTATCCAAAATACCACTTTTCTTTTACCACTTTTCATTTTTACTCCCACTAAATAGACATTTTCAAAAATACCAATTTTTAAGGGGAATTTTTTTTTTAAATTAATTAGAATAATAAAATTTACATTCCTAAACCCTTCACCACCCCTTAACTCTAAACCCTAAGCTTTAGATTAATTAACCCAAGGGTTATAAGTATGTTTTTTCCTCTTAAAAAACAAGGATAAAAGTGATTACGGTATTTTTGAAAAGTGATACAAGCAAAGTGGTATTTTTGACAATTTTCCTATTATCTTTTTATTATTTAAAATTCAAATATTAGAATTTATTTCAAATAAAAATTTCAAAAATATACATATATAATTTTTTTGTTGGAATGGAACTTATTAAAACTCAAACCATTCAATTTTTTCTAAATCTGAAAACATGAAATTAAATCTAAAATGTTAAAATTAATTAGGGAATATTAAACTATTAATTCTTTTATTATTTAACTTTAAACCCTAAGTTTATATTAGTTAACTTTAAACATTAACTCTATATTAGTAAACCCAAGAGGTATAAATGTATATTTATACCTTTTAATAAAGTTTATTATAGTAATTTTTTAAATGCTATCTTGGAGACGATTTTTTTTTTAAGTTTATCTTAAGATATTTTTCTATTTTTTATTATGAGAAATTGTCAAAAATACCACTTTACTTGTACCACTTTTTAAAAATATCTTAATCACTTTTACCTTTGTTTTTAAAAGAAAAAAATACACGTATAACCCTTGGGTTAATTAATCTAAGACTTAAGGTTTCGAGTTAAATAGTGATGTAGGGTGGGGGTAAGGTTTAGGAATGTTAAATTTAGGATTATAAACAATTTTTAAAAATTTTACTCTTAAAAAAATAATATTTTTGAAAATGTCTCTTTAGTGAAGGTAAAGATGAAAAATAGTAAAAGAAAAGTGGTATTTTTAAAAATTTACTTTTTATTATTCTAGAGTTAAACAATAAAATAAAAGTTAATTATATTTCTATTGAATAATAATACTAATAAATTATAACTTACTAGAAAAACGCACACAAACATATGGACCGCACCATAATCACAGCGGACGAGACATATAGGTGGTTTCTTATAAATATAGACCAAACAAAAATAACTTTTTCATTTTTTTTTTTCAAGTGCGTTATTGCATTAGTAACGCCTTTTTATTTTAACTTTGGCTGAATGGTGACATTAGTTCAATTCCGCATCCGCTATTGTAATTCCGCCCCGTCTTATTGTTTCCAATCACTACCTAAAAGATGTAGAAGTCACATCGTTGAATGTTGTTGTTTAGCTGAGAGTTGGGTCCCCACTGCTTTTGTAAGTTATATCACATTCAGCCTTCCATTTGCCGCTTCTTCTGTTACATAAATCTACTGGATAGTAGTAGATAAAACTTATGTTACTTAAAAAGGTAAAAACTATCACAGAAGAACATAGGGTGTGATTGTTATATAATAGAGGAAAAAAGGTAGAAAACAAAAGTGAAATTGAGCTGAATGAAAAGTAAAATCGCTGGAGAATTTTTTTCACTTCATCCAAGTTGAGAGAAATTTTATTCTACTTTATTCTCATTTTAATAATAAATTGGTAGAAATGATTTCCACATTTAGTATTTTGATTGGTTGAAATGAAAGTAACCTAGCTTACATTTTCTTTTCACCTTTTCCATTTTACTTTAGTTGTGCTATACAGTTAGACTCAAAGTAATAATTTTTTTTTCTTAGTACATTTTTAAAATATCATACTTTAGGTGTCTCTTTCTTCAAAAATACAAAGGTAACATTTAGAAAGGCTTCTTATGTTAAGTTATTTTTCATGAAAACAAAACTAATTTAAGGAGTCTAAATTGCGTTGGTAAGATATCAGCGAGGCAATAAATTTACTAAGGACAGCCTCATCATAGTCTTATAATGAGGTTCTCATAATTAAACTAATTAAATCAGGAGGAAAGAGAGTAAATAAAGTTTCAGTGCAGAGAATCTTGAAAATAATAGTTCAGATACTTTCTCCTTACATGTCATTCATTATTTCATCCAATTTTTTACTTAAAATTAAAACATTTGTGTCAGATATTCTCTTATGGGCATCTACCGTTGCTAATGCTCTAAGAAAGATATCAAATCTTTTCTATGATCATCATTCATGAATCTGCTTTATCTCCAAAAATGTACGTATAAAAACATAAAGTTAATCAAAGATTGGAGTATACCAATGAATCGCAACGTGGACATTCCTGAACAAAACTTGCATGTTGATTAATGTAATACAAACACACGAAACAACCCTAGATGATGTTCCCATTTAGCTATGGAACTGATTGATATAAGATTTATATGAACCATGAGATCTACTACTTTACAAACCATGGCGATGAGATATGAAAGAGAGAGATAGAGAAAGATTTATATTTTTCTTATATGTCAACGTTCTGTATGTATGCAACATATAAACTGAAGCTCAACAAACATAAAAGCTGTGAATCTCGTCTTATTTGGACCAAACCAATAGAGATATATATACAAAAGCTTGAAAAGGCAATTGGACCTATCAAATTAAATTGAAATTTTGGAGTTTTGTATTAATTTAATTCATATTAGAAGAAGGGTGTCTCATGGCAGGCTGTTTGGGCCGAATACTGAAATAACATGTTTGTGTGGTCATCCCCTCTCTATTAATAAGTCTTTTCAAAATCTTAAAATACATCTTTAAATAAAATGAGTAGATTCCAAAAAGTCAGGGACCGTCATTTTGATAAAAACCCGTATGGCATGGCATCTCTCCTTAATTTATTCTATGATATTTCATGAGGACCCTTGTCACCCTTCCATTATATTTTCCCTTCTTAATTGTTTTCTTAGCGATTACTATACTTTTTGGTATAGACTAGTCTTATAAGCGAACTTAACTTTGTTTCTCAATCTCACACATGCAAAATGAGATAAGGTTGAAGAGGTATAAGAATTTAAGCAGATAATGACAACGAACTCAACCACATCCCAAACAAGTGACATAAAAATATATGGACCCCTAGGTGGATTATGCGACGTCCACTGAGCCTGGGGGGATTTGCACACTTTCCAGTTCTATATGATCGGTTCTTATGTACTTGGGCTTAGCAAAAGAACATTAAGACAACACATCTGGGACCAGTGAATATATAATGAGTGATTGAAGTAAACTTGGGCTTCAGCTTTTGACCCATATATACGAAAGCCCAAGTAGCTAGTCAACGGTCTTATATTGGCCCTCTTCGTCTTGTATGTTAAGGGGTATTGTAGCCAATTTACTTCATCTTGTATGTCTCCAATAAACTTTTTTTTGTCAACCAAAAAGACAAGAAACTATGGCAAGAAAATGCCTTCCTACTTTAGAAGGTATTCTTGTAGGAATTTTAATGGATATTTTTCTAGCATTTATATTTGAAATAGTTAAAAGTGTAACATTGCTATCTTTTAGAATGTGAACAACTAAGACAAGAATTTTCTTGGAGTATTTCTAGTAGTCAAATTAAAATCGTCATTGTAGCTTGTAAATAATATTAGTCGCGTTAATTTTTGCCTATTGAACAAAAAAAAGTGTGTGGTGTGTGGCCTTATCTGTTTATTAATCATTTATACTTATTTGTATGGTTACTTAAAGACAATGGACGCATCGTCCAATCCCATCTAACGCATTGATCCATTCACATGAGTCACTATCCCGCCCACACGCCTCGACCTAAAACATTGCTACAAGTATCACGGGTACATGGTTCTATTCTGTTAGCTGTCATATCCCTTGGACCATGGTTCTAACTTTTAAAGACATGATTAATGCAAGTTTCTTAACGTTGGATTTCTTATAGAAAGTTAGAAACTGTTATTTAGTTTTTTTAAGAAAAATTAAAAAATTGTTTTAAAAATTTAAGAAACAGTTTTTTTTAAATTTCCTTAAAAAATCTAATCTAAGAAACCTGCATTAATCATGACTTAAAACCATCTTTCAGAAAATTTTGTAGGTGAGAGCCTAAGGACGTCTTTATCCCACATACCCAATTGGGTTTCTTATTATCTTTTTTTCTGATTAAAAAGAAGGAATCAGTTGCGGGCTGCCACATATCAGTGCAGTCCGCGAAACAGTACAAAAGACGGTTCTTAATTAAGGGATATTGGAAACGTTTCTTAGTCAAAATGGTGGGATCCACTACTATTTTTGCCAAGAGACCCTTCTAAGACCACCTCCATCAAGGGATTCTTAGGGGGTTCTTAACCCAAAAAAATGGTGGGTTTCACTATTTTTGCTAAGAACCCGTCTCTAAAAACCCCTAACTAAGAACCGGTTTTTACACTGTTTCGTGGACCTCACTGACACGTGGCGGTTCACGATTGTTTTTTAAAAAAAATTTTAAATCCTAAAAAAGAAAAAAAAAAGTAAGAACCCTTAAGGGGTTCTTACTGATGGACATGCCCTAAGAACCCCAGATAATGATGCTCTAAAAACATGTCCATTCGTAAGAATCCATTTGGGGTTCCTAATTTTTTAATTTTAATTTTGTTTTGATTTAAAAAAAATCAGTCGTGGGCCGCCACGTGTTAATGAGACCCATAAAACAGTATAAGAGGCAGTTCTTAATTATGAATTTTTAGAAGTGGTTTTTAGAAGAAAATGGTGGAGCCCACCACTATTTTTGGTTAAGAATCCCCTAAGAACCACCAATGGACATGAGCAACCTCAATGGTGGTATCTTGCCATAAGGTTCTAAAATTATATATTGGTGTATGTATATAAGAGTATACTAAAATTCTTGGAAACTCAGCCAATAATATCTTAGAACATGATTATAGGAGGCTCTTAAATGGTTCTTAGAGGAGTTCTTAAGGGTCCACCGAAATTTAAGAACCACCTCTAAAACCTCTTAATTAAGAGCCTCTTTTGCATGGATTCTTGTACTGTTTGCGGGCCTCACGAACATGTGGCGGTCCGCGACTGGTTCTTTTAAAAAAAAAAAATTTAAATCAAAAAAAAAAAAAAAACCCCCAAAGAGATTATTGGGTTAATCATGCTCTTAGTTAACATATTATTGGTTGGGTTTCCAAGAATTTTAGTATACTCATAATTAAATAATAATTATTATATATACATACACCAGTATGTAACCTAAAAACTCCATGGTAACCTAAAAACTCCATGGTAACAAACTACTACTGGAAGTGCTCTATAAGGACATCTTTATGAGAGATTTGTAGGGGATTCTCAGCAATTAAAAAATGATAAAATAAAAAAGAGCATAGACAGTTTCTGTATGAGATTCTATGCGACAAATGTGAGAGACCCAATTTACACATGGCGTAGTTTTTCCCACTGTGGATGTTCTTTTTTTTTTTTTTGAAACACCCACACTTTGGATGCTCTAAACTTATCATTTTGTTTATGCTTTATTACTGCTAGTGTATAACGTGATATGCGATGTCCAACACTAGTTGACCTTTCGTTACCGTCTCATCGATGACTTTTTGTTTTACTTTTCCCTTATTATAAAGGACACAATTTTAACGTTGAGATGCAAACTTTTAGGTCAATTAAAATATGTCCTACATGATGAACAAAAATAAAAAGAGTATGTTCCTTCGTCACGACAACCCTCAATATTTATTATCTGCACAGCCTTATCATTTCAAATAATTTTTTTAGTTAAATTTGGATTATTTCAAATTTTCAAATAAAATTAAAAAGGATTCTTCCTCTCTTGCTTTTCTTTTCTTTTCCTGTAGAGGTTTTTCCGTTTTAGGGATTCAATTATTTATTTTGCTATTTTCTATTTTTAATTTCAGTCATGATTGCTTTAAGCCTTCAATATTTTTTTCTGGTGGTAAGCACAATAAAACCAGTGTTCGTCAAAAATAATATCCCTTTTCATAAGGATTTATTATATTTATAGCAAGGAGTGTCTATTTTTGAAAATCTTGAAAAGACCCGTTGACAAGGACGAAACCTATAAACAAGAGGCAAGTATCTATTGCTGACAAAACGAGAAGGAGGTCCTTTTACACAATTTGCATTTATCATATATGGATTTTCACTTGTGAATTATAAAGATGTAAAAGTATATGGAGCTTGGTGAAGCAGCGACTCACGCCAACCACACAAGCATGATCGAGTGTGGTACGGCATATTTGAAATTATGGTAAACATTTCAGATTTGAAATCTGTCAAACTTAGATTTACTCGTTTGTGTAGTTAGGCGATATGAATATTTAATTTTCATTGCGAGTAGTCGAGTGTGTTTGGCGCCGATAGAGAGCCCTTCCGATGATTAGTCGGTTGGGGACTCGTTCTCCGGACACCCTGGTTATGAAAAAAAACAGCAAACTCATGCCATGATTCTAATCTAATTTTATTCAACTGTGAATAACCAAAATGCCCTAACCTAAGAAATACATACAACAAAGATCAAGGTAAAAACAAGTATATAATTTGGACAATAAGAGTTGAAAAAGAAGATGTAACAAAATAAAAGAATACAACAAAAAACTTAAGGACCTAGTTGTGGAGGCGATCTGGAGAGCTGGGGATCTGTCTATATGAATCTTCAAAGCGACTGTTGCTACTGTTCAGACCCTTCAAGTACCTATGGAAGAGCCGTTGAACATCGTCCTTCTTGTTCTTGGAGGCGAGGGTAGTTACGTCTTTTCCGAGCTGGTTGTCTTCTGACAGTAGTTCCCGGACTTGTCCTTCCCGGAAAAGCCAGATCTGGAACAGAGAGATGAGTAAGAGAGCGACGGAGAAACTCAGAAGAATATGTCGACAGCCCATACAGTAAAAGAAAACAGAGAGATCAAGAAGAGAAAGATAATGTTTTGATTTGTTTTGTGATATGACAAGAAGAAGAAGAAGAAGAAGGTCAGAGAGTGTTATATTCAGAAAACTCTATATCTATCTCTCTTTGTGTGTGTGTTTAATGTGGTGGAGCTGGAGCAGCCGGAGGGAAGGTGACGGGCGTGCTGCTGTGTCATTGACTCATTTGTCATTTTGATTGAGTCTCTGTCTCTGTCGTTATCTATGTTTCTATTTTGTTCTTTATTATTTGTTCATATATATTACAATGATATTGCTGTTATATACATATATATATATTCAACAAAATACTTATATACTTGTAATTTTTTTATCAATTAGCATATAATTAAATCAAGTTTTATCCAATAAAAGATTGTTCAAAGAAACATTTCTATATGATCCAGTCGATCGTTAAGGCCTCAAGGGAAATAATGACCCAATCTATTTGCAAAAGAAACTTTTTCACTTCCCGGGATATGGATAATACTTTTTTTTGTCAACTACACAATTTAACTAGACTAAGTTATGGTTAGACGAGCTGATTTTCCCATAAACACTTTATCTGTTTGTGTTTGGTTTATATGAAAAGAAAATACGACATATGTTCTTTGCTTCTTTTACTAGCGAGTCCGGCCGACCAATATGGATAATATTAAAACTCTCAAAGTTATCATGACATAGATGGAAAGTTGATATAAGAACATTTTTGTAGGCAGTAAGTATATTATATATAATATTTCTCAATTATACTATGGTTTAGATTCACTGATTTGGGTTTCTTGTCGCATGCATGTTCCTTTGAAATATTATCTGTTTATTCTTCGGGTAGTTAAGAATCTGGTCCAAAATTTGAAGAGTTTGATTCGTTGATAAAATAATGGAGTGGTCCAACGACAAATGTATGCAAAAAAGAAGATGATAATCATGAGTTTCATGCCCAAGATAGGTGCAATATCTGTAGCGTTGGGAAATTAATGGATGCAATTAATTAGGCACAAAAATTGATAGTTCTAGCTACCCAGGGAGATGTAAAGAAGAACATGTGCAATAAAAGAGGAACATAAACAATAAAAACACGAAGCTAAAAATCTAAGTTTCAGTGTGTCGGTGTGGTCAAAACTGACAACGAGATATCGGTGAAGGAGGAGAACTAGGTGTTGATTATAATCAGTAAACGTACTCTAGACTGTAAATTACTTATCTACAGGATAGAAAAGGTTGATATATATACAGTAACAAATTGATGTATGGTAGTAAACTTGGTAAAATTGTAGTTAAATATTCTTTGACACAGGATTTGTCTGGTTGAGGAGTCAATCGACTACATGGGTATGTCTGAAAAAATAATACGAAAACAAGAAATGAAATGTATTATCAGTTTCAGATTTTTATAAATATTTGGGCTAATAGCAATAATTCTGTTTAGTAATCACATGTCTTTGCAGGTCCATGAGAGCTCCCACAACTAACTTCTGTTTTCAGTGTCATGGTGGTTATCTTCTTAAACCACATTTGATCACACTTTTAGTAATATTTGAATCCGACTAATGTCATACAAAGGTACAATTTTTTTAAAGAAAATAAGCGATAAACAAATAACAAAATATTAGGAAATAAACAACTGTAAAGAAACATCTGTAAAAATATAAATAATACTTCACCTGTTATAAAAAGATACATATTTTAGAATTTTTTTTTAAAAAAATATGTATTTTTTTATATTTTCAATGCATTTTTTGTCAACTAATAATAATAAATTGCGATTTTCAAAAATATTAATTGCATTTTTTGAATTCTTATTGGTTTAGAAATATAAAAAATATAAAATTACAAAAAACTATACATTAACAATTAAACTTTAATGTGTTTTATTAAAGTGAAAAACCCTAAACATGTACTATTTTGAAAGAGATGAAGTACCATTTTTAAATTATTAATTTTTTTTGTGATTAATGATGTATCTGTCAAACTATAAGAGATTCGTTTATAGAAAATATAGCTTGTTTATACCACATACAAACCCCTATAAATAATAAAATGTGCTGATTCAAATTTTGGTGGTTGGGATATTTCCTTCATATCATTCTATGGTCTTATCAAACGAATAGGATGAATAATATTTGATGCATTCTAATCTGTAAAAGTAAAAAGATTAGATAATCGAAAAAGTATACAAGTACAGAACCTAAATTTGTTCTTCTCAGCTTCACTTGCCATTTTCTTCTTGTCGTGTCTCAATTTTTTTTTGTTTTAACGTTGAATAATTTTGTTATTATAGACTATAAAAAATATTACACATAATTTTACAGTTGATAATTCTATCTATTTCATAAGGATTCACGTCTAACTGCATCATATGAACCGTTCTTTCAGATCCATGTTCAACAATATTTCTTACGTCATATTGTAAACTTTTTGTAAGCATTTTCTCTGTTTTCTCTAGAATTCCGAAATTCAGACTTCTGAATATAAAAACATTAATGAATGATAAAGTTCCCAAAAATCTCAATTTCTTTTATCCTTTTCTTTTTCTTACTCTTTACGTCTTCCTCTGCTCCCAACAATATTCCATTTTAACTCTTTTTGATTCCAATATTATTTCTTCTATACCAGTTTAAGACCTTTTCCACGTTCATCTATATATCTAAAAACCATGTTTCTAAACCTTACTCCATAGGGTAATATAAGTGTTGTCTTCAGGCTGATTATAAAGGCCACCAAAGCGTATGTATATAACACAACCCTTGTAAAAATTTAAAACAGTTACGATAGGTATGCCCTTGTTTGAACCCATTACATATAAGTATTACTAAATAAATAGTAATTTGACTGATACATTATGCTGAAATTTTTGGTATTTTTTTTTGTTTTTGTAATACTTCATAACTTTTATCAACTTCGTATGGATTCATTAGTATACTATGTGAATGCAAGGTCACCAGAAGTCGACAATGAACGTTACCTACCCATAGGATTTGATCTGTATCATTGGATTGGGCAAACTTCACCAAGTGAGCTATGTTAGTTTCACTGGCTACAAAGTGGCTTGTGGTTAACAAGCCACACATTTCTAGATGTCTTATACCAACTCTTCTATGTAATTTTCCCCATAATGTACCTCTTTGGTTTGTCTTTTTGCAAGTCTGGTCTAATATTTCCATAGACCCTATCTAAAATGAAATAGTTATGTCCCTTCCGTAGTCTTATTATTTACATAATTTTTTGTTATCCTTAAAAAGGGAATTCCTCGAGGGGTAACCAAGTTGGCACGGCTCGCTCATGCTTGCAACTGGAAAAAGAACGTTATTGTTAAGATGCGCCTTACTAGCCACAAAAGCATCAGCATAACTACTGTTTTTGACAACATGGAGTATAGGATGTTCGGTTATAGAGAACAAATCTAGACAACATGTCTTGTTCTCGCCACTATTCATTCACTCTTGCGCATTATGTTGTTTAGACGGGATTTTTCAGCACCATTAAAAATGTTGTAATTTCATGCTTTGTATTCAACTATGAATTTAAGGTGATTTGTATTAAAATGACAAATTTACTGTTATTCAAATGTGAATTTTAATTTTTTAAAAAAATCTAGTGTTATTGAACTTGTCATTTTATAAAACACTATAAAATCCACTGTTATTGAACAAAATTTAAATTAGAGATTTTATAGTGCTAAGGGGGGTGTATTGAATTGAGAATTTTGGGTGATTTGTATAAAAATGACAAATCTACTGTTATTCAAACATGAATTTCAAAAAACTCATTTAAAGTCTATTGTTATTGAATTTAACATTTCATAAACTACTATGAAATCCATTGTTAATGAAAATATTTTAGTTGTGAAGTTTTAATATATTAAGTGATTTTAGAGTGTTTAGGTGGAGTTTTTAGTTAAAAAATTAAAGTTGGAATTCCATAGTTTAGGTGATATTCTAGGGTGGTTTTACAAAAATCACTTAAAACTCTGCAATTTTTTGAAATAATATACAACCTCATTAAAAATCAAATCCCCTCAAATTTTACATTAAATACACCCCCTTGATTATTCCTAAAGTGTTTGAGAGTATTTTGTTAGTTATAAAAATAAAAACCAAATCTCATAGTTATATATGAGATTTTAGAGTGCTTTCACAAAAATCATTCTAAATTCTCTAATTCACCTACAATCATCTAAAAACTCATTAAAAATCAAATCACTTCAAATTTCAGATTCAATACACCCCAATACACCCCCTTAAAGTGTAACTCTTTGCTCCAAAAAGAAATATTAAGAATAAAAAGAATGATTATTTGTGAAATAGACAAAAATAGATAAAAATAGAATGATTATTTGTAAAATAGAGAAAGGAATAATAGAGGAAATGAAATAAAAACTGAAAATATTAGTGGAATAATGAATTCCACATATTCTTTATATTCACGAAATTTTGTAGTCATGTATAAAAAGAATAAATTTTACAAAGGATTTAATTTTCTGTTTCATTCCAAAAATGGAATATGTGGAATTGATTTTTAAAAGTTTTCATTGTAACTAGTAGATATTTTTTGGAATTCTATGAAGTGATGCATTCCAAATAAATTTATTCCGCAAAATGACATTCTAGTTGCAGCCTTATCAAGAAGCCGTGAGAAGAAAGCAAAAGCAAGCAGTATTTTTAACAGGGAAATTATATAACCTGTTGTTTGTTGTCTAGCCATATAAGGATATGCAATGGAAAAATCTAAACCGAACAAATATGGAGGTTTGGCTCGGTTTCTAAGAACCAAACCATGATACACCTAGAGCGAATATGGTAAATATTAAATGCTTTGGTCCAATTAGGCCAAAAGTAAGTTAATTTTGAACCGAATGATAGGGTAAAAGGATTTTGTTTTCTAAATCGATCCAAAAACCATGACACAAACTTAGGTCGGTTTACTGAGTTTTTTTTTTTAATTCTTAACCTGAAATCCCCAAAACTTAAACCGGTAAAAAAATCAAACCCCAAACCAACTTGATTTTTCTTTATCAAGAAAATCCTTAAGTTAAGGATATCTTACTATATTAAAAGTTGAATATATAAGATGAATGGAGAATGTGTCCACGTCACTTTAAAAAATCAACCAATAATATAGCTTTATTTTGCCACTTCATATCGTTTAGAAGTTATAATCGGGCTACAGTTATGTGGGCTGACAAAATTTCGCAGTGGCCCATTTAAATCTTTCTCTCCTTTCCAGTACAGCGTTTCTCCGACTCTTCCACTCCATCATCATCATTTTCTATTTCTGAAACTCGCCTTTACTGTGAAGTCATCAAGCCTCACTCTTAAATCACTAAATTATGTTCTTTACTTCTCTCTTCATTAGAGATGGGATATGCAGTGATTAGTTTGGTAGTGTCAACCGACCGAAACCCTCCAAATCCCCCCTTCTCACACTATAAATAACATGAGTCTCTCTCTCTCTCACAACCACTACACTCCAAACACCGTTGATATTATTCATCACCTCCACTGCACAAAGATTGAAGAAACCTACAACTTGCGTGTCTCCCAAATAGTTCATGGCCTTGACTTGGTCTTGCGATGTTGTTGATAGATGAACAAGTATATAAACTACCTAATATAATCATTTCCAATCGCTGTGTCTCCTACTGTACTTACCAATTTCTGTTTTTCTAGGATTTGTTTGATTCCAAATTGTTTGTATGTTCCAGAATTGAAACGTAAGAGTTTATGATTGCATTTCTCTCTTATGGAATCCCAATCAGTCACTGTTACCATTTCAGAACGTTGCGAACAGCTTCAAGTATCTTAGGAGCACCACTAACTTTTCGTCTCAAACCTAAAAAGCCGTTGATGTTCTTTCTGTCAGGAGCTGGAGCGATTTCCGACTCAAGCAAGTGATATAGGCACATAGGAGCTGCTGCAAGATTCTGAGACGAAAGCAGCAAAACGGTTTTGCTTCTGGTGGAGATTCTACCTCACAATTGAGTTCTTCAGAAAACTTCACTTTGAACCAGAGCAAGAGAAATCAAACCTGAGAAATGCCACACCACAAAACGCAGACATATACTCCGATAATCACTTCAGAAAGATTGGTACGTGTCTCTGCCTTCCCTTACTACGAATGAGACATATCAAATGTGACTTGCCTATGAATTAATTATTTCAGGATCCAACGTAAGTGCATACATAAACATGCTCTGTGATTCATTGAGAAACTCTCTTCCCAAAGCTGTTGTTTACTGCCAACTTACAGAAGCCAAAATACCCCTCCTCAACTTCTTCTACTCTTAAGTCGACAGGAAAAAGGTAAACAATATTATTACCCTTTCATATTAAAAAGTGGAAAGCACTTTCTAATGATTCAATAAAATAAATGGTGCAGAAGGAGAAGCCGGGGACGATGTTGGACGAAAACACAGAACTCATAGAACAAAGAGGAACTTAATCCAAACGGCTCGAGCTTTACAAACAAGCTTGAGATGTATCGTTGCTGTGGCTTGGAGCTATAATGGGTTCTAAGCTGGTAGCACTCTCATGTCTCCATTTTTAACACGGCCAAAATTTGTTGTGTCTCCTCCAGATAATGTCAAGGAGACTCTTCTAAGTAAGAACCCAATAAGATGCTCTAAAATTCAATCTTTACCATAACACTAATGCATTGTGGTGGCTTGATGAAGTACATTCCTGCAGAGGAGATCCCGGTTCAGTACAGTGGTATCCAAAGAGATGATGAATACCAAATTCTCCAACAAAGCTGTTTCTGAAGTTGTAGTTAAGCATGGGTCATCTGTAAACATCGAGATCCCAACTTCTGAGGTAATAATTTAAAAACCAAAGTCCTTTTTTGTTCAGGAGTTGTAAAGATCAATAGCAATGTTTTTGTTTAGTACTTCTCTTTTTAAATCAAAGTTTATTTCCAGATTGTTGAGGACTTGGTATTTTTTTTGCATGGGTTCACTGATAAATCCCGAAACTAAATCCCGAAATGGTGCTAAATGTAACCATTAATTTTTTTTTGGGACAAATTTACCATTCATCATTCAGTAATCAATTGTTGAGACTAGAGATTTGTTGCTTTCTTTAATACAGGGACAAGGTGAAACCAAAGCCTACAAAGAAACAACCCCGTGAGACATCTGAAAATGATACTCAATCTTCTACAATATTTGTCAAATTAATTACCGGAGCTAAATGACATGGGACCAAAGAGTCTAAATAAATAGCAACGCGTTTCCCTGAGCTACGCCGGTTTCTATCTTGAATACATGGCCGGAGGATGCAATCATGCAATTCTCACTGCCTTTCCAGAGCACATAGCAACCATTGAAACTTATTTTTGATATTTATTTCTGGTAGGTTTTAATAATGATCTGTTGAGTTTCGTGATTGTTAAGCTTTTAGTTCTCTCTCCCTCCTGGTTTATTGCTGATCTCTGGAAGAATCCCAGAAGAAAAAAAGATATTTTTTGGGGACAAGAAAGTGATCTTTGCACAGGAAGAAAGAAAGAGTTAGATCTTTCTAAAAACCATTTGATTAATAAATTAGCTATACATAAAGAACTTAGGAAGACAATGCGTGAGGCTTGCCCGTCGTTGAAGATATTTAATCTTACACCATATATTTGAAACTAATTAACGTGAATTTGTTCGAACAAGAAAACAAACGGATTACTTATTTAAATAATTTGTTTGTTCTTTGTAACATGTCGATGAATAACCGAGCTCAAAACAGCATATATATATATAGTTAGTCTAAAACATAAACACGAACATTGGTAGTAATTACGATGAAGAGTGTAAAATAGAGTTTGAAACAATTTCATTGGTATTAGTTATGATGAAGAGAGTGTAAAATCAAGACTCAAATTGTGTTTCACAAAAAAAAATTAAGACTCAGACACATCATGGAGAGTTATTTAAAGACTTAGACCAAGAGTACTAACATTGTCACCACTACAAATTATATTCATTCACCAACAATCTTCATATGTAACTTTAAAATTGTGAATAATTAAATTAAATCTTCATCATGTATATTTTTTTTTAAAACGCCAGATTATAACTTTAAAATAAGTCATCAAAGCTACAAACCAACATAAAAATAAGAGTAAGAGTATCTCTAACTATATTTCAATTTTTATTTTAAAATAGATCGGAGTAAGAAATGATTCAAGTCTATTCATTTTTTGCTCCACAATGGAATAAAATGAATTTACCCCATTATGAAATAATGTATTTATTTATTGTTCACGATTTTATTTTTCACTCCAAAATAAAGTAAGATTATAGCCAAAATTTACTTTATTTTAGAAGAAAAAAGAGTTTTACATAGAAAATACTCTAATCTCTTCGAGACTAGACCGGAATTCTTAGTTAAGAGACTCATTGTTGCTTTATTTGATTTAGATATAAAGTTACAGTGATGATTTGTTTTAAAAGATTGTATTTTAGCCTGGTTTGGTCTGTTATATTTTTATTTATAATGTATTTTCATGAACTGGTTTAGAGAACAAAAATATTTTATGTTTTGATCAATTTTATTTCTATTATGAAATTGTTCAATTTGGTATTACAACTCAATAATTATAAAGTTATAACAAATTTTAAACCGACCATAAATTTTACAATTGTTTTATATGAAAACCCATATACATAAGAGAATGTAGGCTAAATCATAACTAGGTTTAGTTCACTTTTACTCATCTTACTTATCATTCTTATATTATTTCCATTACGTAATAACAAACAAAAATTTGTAATATGAATTATTTGAAATTTTTTAGGTCTTGTTATTCAATGATGTATTTTAATAGAGCTCAAATCCAAACACAATCCACTGTTATTCGAACAATGATTATAAATTCTATTTTAAAATTTAGTGTTATTCAATGAATGATTTAAATTTCGTTTTTAAAATCCAGTGTTATTCAATTTTTAAGGATTTTAAAATTCTTTGTATTTTGGATTGATTTCAAATCATTTCTTGTGGAGTCCCATGAATAAATAATTGAACTCAAAATCCAATGTATACTGCATAGATTTTAGAATCCATCAAGTTAAACTATCTTAAAATTTTAAAATCTGATAGATTATAAAACATTATTAATCTGATAGACACAAGGAAATGAATAATACAAACCAAATTAAATTTTCTATCAATTTAATAGTTTAAAATCAATTGTAATATATATACACAATTTATATTTAAATATAAGAGTGTGAATTTTTTAAATTTAAATAAAACTTATACGAATACCCGGGCGTAGCCCGGGAAAATCTCTAGTTTGTATTAAAACGACAAGATTTAAACTTAAAATAAGACCATACCAGAACAAAACAATTTATTAATTTTGATTACAGTATATGGTCCATACTAAAACCGGAAAATCTAACAACCGAACCGATTGAAAAACCACGACTCTCTCCATTTCAGTCTTGCCTTATGTTATTATCTAAAGGTGGAAGCTGAGTAGAAGTGTTCAAGTTCCAAAGATCATCATCCCACACAACATCTTCGAACAAAACTTCATAGTTTTTCTCAACAAACTCCACGTCCCAACATGCAGGCAACACAATGCTCCATGTCATCAGCTCGTCGACCACAACGTCACCGTCCTTGAGCCTCATGCTCCACAACTCCTCCTCTTCCAAAGCCGCAGCCGCAGCCACCGTTGCAGCCAATGCATCAACTTGCTCAACCACCACCAACTCCATTTTCCTCTCCTCCTCTTCCTTTAGTTTCTGTTTCTTTTTGTCCTTCGTGTAAATGTTCAATGCATGCAAGAATGAAGGTAGAGAGAGTACATATTTAAAGGAAGAGAGTTTTGAAGAGAATGTGTATGGAGACATGGGTTTAGGACATGGCGGAGGAGAGAGACTACAGTTGCTTAACCACTCACCATCTGTCTGTTCCTTTGGCCCTACGTGTCCTCCATTACTTATTGCTACAAATATCTTTGAGAATGTTCACAAGAATAATAACAAGGAATTTTTTTCATTAGTTTTATTTCTAATATGTTGAATGTTAAGTTCTCTCGGCTTCCAATTTAAAATTAATTGATGATAAATAAAGTAGTTCAAATCTCTTATATTATTATTTAAGTTTTTTTTATAATATCAGTGTGTGATTGTTTCTCTAATATCATCATTCGAAATAATGGTGAGCATAATTATTAAATTCGACAGAAACTATCATAATTCTTTAAAATCATGGTTTTTCTGGTTATCACAAAAAAGTTGAACCTTCTTCAAGTCATCAATTTATGGGATAATTAGATTATTTTACAGACATGGTTAAGAGTCATGGTGTAGAATCACTTTGATACTATATTAAATTTCGTAAAATTCTAATTTAAAATTAATTGGTAATAAATAGGCGATCCAGATCTTATATATAACTAATTTGAGATTTTCTCTTAAAAATTGAAAAAATCAAAATGCCGCCTAGAGGAAATTGAAATCCCCGGACTTACCAGTCATTATCATTTTATATTATTTTCTTATGTTGTTTCTCATGATGTAAAAGAAAAGAGAAACAAATAATTTGGTTCGATTCATACTTTAAAAAGGTGGTAAAATGATATTATCAAGTGGAAATCCCACCTGGACCTGAAATAGACCAAAAAAACGTTCATGAGAAAGAGACAAACTTGTAATGTGGAAAGGACGAGATGAGATTGTGCGTATACGAAGGGGCAAGTCATAAGTGGACCTTTCTCTATTACACGCAGACGATGACCATGACGATGTGAACCGCTATTATATTCTTTCTTTACTTTGTTTTGGTACGTGTTTCCAAATTAGCACATTCATCTTAATGACCGGTGAAGAAATAACAGGGCTTGCACGATTAAGTAGTGCTGAGTTTCGATAGTAGGAGTTATTTAAAATGATTGATAATAATAAGTTAGTGTATCCATTGAAAGAAAACAAACTTTTATATGGTTAGGACTTAATCGCGTATAAATAATACATGTAGTAACTAAACAGTTCTCTTTCTTTACTTTTTGTATTTTAGGTTTCTAGCAAAAAGGAGAAACAAAATAAATTAATAATATATCAATTGAAGAGGATCACATTGTATGCAGCATACAAAATTAGAAGTCGTAAATAGAAGCAACACATCACGACAAAAACAACACCTATAGTCACCTATTAATCGTGTAGCTAGGGTTATTCGAACATTATCGTTAGGAATGAACACGATTTAAGAAGTCATTGTTTGCAACATGTATTATTATGAACACCTCTTTGACTGAACTCATTGTTTGCAACTCTCAAGCCCGCGTTGATGTTGAGAGTTTTCTTGGAAAAGAACTCAGTTTACTTTGGAACGGAGAAAATAAAAACAAAGATGAAAAACGTGTTAGGTTTTTTAGCAAAAAAAAAACGTGTTAGGTTAGA
The DNA here is from genome assembly GCA_905132765.1 of Moricandia arvensis. Taxonomy (NCBI): domain Eukaryota; kingdom Viridiplantae; phylum Streptophyta; class Magnoliopsida; order Brassicales; family Brassicaceae; genus Moricandia; species Moricandia arvensis. Next base: position 57,285 of record CAJHQP010001810.1, read on the forward strand.
TTACCATCAAATAACTAAATCTAAAGTTTATTAGCCAAACAACATAATGTTAGGTAGAAATTGCAGATATTAGTAGATAAATCGTTATTAGATTTTTTCGCGTATGAACATAATAAATACCATGCATTTGTATAAAAGATGAGTTACATTAAACATAAATCAAATGTGTTAGTGGCCTAATGTAAGGGATGACGTGGTACTAGTGTCATTATCTAGTTAGGTAACAAAAATATTTCTTTTTGACAACATAAGAAATAGAACGAGCCGAGACCTCACTTGAAACCATGCTAGAAGCTCAAACTAGAATCGATGATCCAACATGGTAAACAGTCGAAGGGGAGCTCCGAGCACTGCGTGCAAGTTTATCCGCCATCATATTTTATGTTTTTGGGATATGTTGAAGAGTAAACTGGGGAAAGAAATTCTGACATCATCTGATTTCTTTTAGCAGAGAAGCAAAAGCTAGTCATTCCGTCGGTGTATACACCATCTTCACCAGTTTAAAACGGTCCGTTGCAAACTTCACCTCAGTGAACTAGAGGACCTTCATGCATTCCAATGCCTAAATTAGAGCTTCACATTCTGCATGTAAAGGAGATAAACTAGGCTTTATAGACATAGATCCCATAATCTTACTAGAGGGTTCTTCAATAAAAGAAAATCATCCCTGACCGGAGAACTGATCACCCTCCTTCCATGCTCCATTGATATAACACCATCGTCTTGTATCATCCGGCGTAACACAACCCATTAGAAGGGCCTCTCCCAGATTATTTTTATCCAAGACCTGAGCTTCAGTCCATAATGCTACTTTTATTTCCGCAATACTCGAGATCTCTTGTGGATTTCCGTTGACATTCCTGTAAACTTTTGCATTATGATTCTTCTAGATGTACCATAATATCCATGGAAAATGACTAAAATCAAACTTCTTTGGAAGTCTCCAAAAAAAAGTTCATATTCGAAAAAGTGACGACTTAGGAAAAACCTCTAGATTGACGAGAATCCTAGAGAGAGCCCAAATTTGGAGAGCAGGGGAGCACTCAAACAACACATGATTAATCGTTTCCTCATCCGCACCACAAACAGTGGCAGTGTATATCACACTTTAGACCCCTTGTACGTAAATTTTTGGTAACCGGTAAACTCTCCGAGATAGTTTGCCAAACAAAGTACTTCAATTTGGGAGGACATTTAAATTTCCAAGAGAAAGCTAACAAAGGGTTAATATTTGGTCCATATGCCTCAGGAATCTCCTCTCTAGTAGGATATGAACACTCAGTACTATAACCCGACCTCACCAAATATTTTCCATTAATTGTTAAGTGCCAACTGTTGATGTCTGGATTGGACGACCTACTCACTGGGATACTCCGGAGTTTAACATCGTCTGGATGGATGTAAGCCTTCAACAACGCCACATTCCAACTATGATCCACACGATTAATAAGATGCTCCACTTTAATTGCATGATTAAGAAACTGAGTTTGAGATTTTGGCAATGCTCACCTCGGGCGAGGAGCAGGATTCCAGGAATCATTCCATACCGAAATGGAGTTACATGTTCTCACCCTTTTGATTAACCCTTGTTTACCAGAGATCAAGCTGAAATTATACTCCTTTAACCATAAGAAGGTGATTATGAAGTTATTGGATTCAAGGGATCATATTTCCTATAATAACGCCCTTTGAAAACTCTGCCAAAAAGAGAATCAGGTTTCGCTAGTAGGCGCCAAAGTTGCTTTGCCAGTAAAGCTGTATTTAAATCTTGTAAATCCCGAAAACCAAGGCTCCGATTTACTTTGTCTTTACACATTTTATTCCAGGAATACTAGTGAAGTCCTTTAGCATTGCCACTGCCACTCCACCAGAAGTGGGCTATTGCACTTGACATCTTCCTCGTCACCACCTTAGGGAGACGATATCATGACATAACATGCGTGGGCATTGCCGCAGCGACTGACTTTAACAAAAATTCTCTCCCCCCTTCGTGAGATACCTAACTGTCAAGCCATTAACTTTTGTATTAACTCTCTCATTTTGAAAACCGAAAATCTTGACCTTAGATCCTCCCAAGCTTTCAGGAATGCCTAAATAACTTTCCATTCCTCCCAACGCAGAGATCCCAAGAATCTGGTGAATAAACTCCCGTGTGGGAACCAGGAATTTATGCCCAAATTGTATAGATGATTTAGCAAAATTTATTTGTTGTCCGGATAGGCACTTATATTCTTTAAGAAGTTTTAGAATAACTCCACACTCCTTCTTTGTGCCTTTGCAGAAAAACAAACTATTATCAGCAAATAGCAAATGAGATATCGGTGGACTTCCCCGGAAATTTTTTTAACCCTATCAAGAATTTCAAACGTTCTTGTTTCTTGATATTTTGCAATGAGAACCTTCATGCAAAAAATAAAAAATACGGAGGAAGTGGATCTCCTTGTCTTAGACCTTTCTTTGGAACAATGTACCCCTTTGGCTGACCATTGATCAATACTTTGTAATTGACCGATGTAATATACTGCATAATCCAAGACACCCAGATAGTGGAAAAACTCATCTTAACAAAAATATTTGAGCTACGAATTTTAAATACTGAAGATGCAAAATTGTTTATTCGGGTTGTTTTCTTAAAAGCCTTAACCTTTGAAAGCAAAGAAAGAAATGTTAACCAAGACTATTATTGTTACTGGTTCATGTTAACCATGATAAAAAAAAATTAAAATACATATTGAAAAACATCAAATATCTCACATTCTATTCCATGTTCCCATTATCATAACATATTTTTCTAATGTATAAATAGGTAATGGACTGAATTGACACCTATGTTATTCGATTGAAATTCAGTATGGAAAAGCAAATAAAGGCAATAAGAATAAAATGACATCATATTTGTTGTGAATATTAGGTATGGGTATTTTATCTGGATTTAAAAGTTCGAATCAGAACCTATTTGCAAATATTTGACTTGAAACTGAACCAAAAATTTAAAAATACTTATTGAATTCAAAAATTTTCTATCCGAAAAAATCGGAACCGATAAGAACCGACCCCATCAGATCCGGATCCGAAAATAATTGACTCGAATATACCATATCCAATAAGAACCGATTCATACTCGAATATCCAAAATTATGGGTTTTTTTGTTCTAGTTTTTATATCTTATTTTATGATTTAGTTGTAATATTTTCCTTCTTAATAATTTTTTTTGTAACATTTTCAAGTAATATGAAACTTTAAAATTAAAATTTGGAGTTTGAAAATGTTTTATTGTAATTATTAATAGTTTATGTTAAGTTATTTGTAAAATTTTAGATTTTTTTCGACTATAAATTTTTAGATTTATATGACATATTTCGACTAAATTTGATGGGTTTGGGTATTTTATGTCATTTTCAGATCCTAAATATCCGAACCTAATCCGGACCCAAAAATAATATATTTTTTATAAATATTTTAATTATAGATCCGAACCGTTCCGGACTCAAAAAGAACTGACCTCAACCTGAACCAAATATTTACAAAGATCTTTTGGGTTCAAAGTCTAAGATCCGAAAAATCTAGACCCGAGAGAAACCGGTTCGAACTTGACCCCGAAGACCCAAACGCCTCAGTCTACTGAATATCAATAAGGTGGCATAAACCAAATACTTGCCATTTTTAGTATATTTCATGCTTAGCTAACTTACCTTATTCAAGTAATGAAAATTTGTACTTACAATTTTAAGTACTGGCTAAAAAATGACGCAATTACAAATTACATACCTCATCTTATAACTTGTTATTATGAAATATTTATAGCCTACTTGATAAATTTGTAAGTTATTATTAACATTTATTTATTTTAGCTACTTAAATTTGGACATGAATTTGAGAAAAGTTTAGTTAGTTAAAATTTCAAACTAAACAATTCTTTTTTATAAAGATTATTTACTTCTCATATGTATGTTAAGTCAGTATAAAATAACATTAAGAAGGAACCAAAATTAAAATATTTCTATAAATATACTACTTTTTTAATTCATTTGTCTTAACAAGTTATTTTACCATAATTTAAAAGATTTTTTTATTCAAAAGTGAAAATGGATAGCAAGCCAAAATACTTTAGTATTTTAATAATTAGTATTTGTCTTTTACTTTGACGTAATTGTAATAAACAGCTTGATAGTTGATTTGGTAAAACGGAACAAGTAACAAATAATTGTGCCCACCCAACCAAACCAACATCTTGAAAAATATTCAAAGTAGTTTAATTTCTATACAGTGATATCTGAGTAACCATTGTCTTGAAATAACTTAAACACCGATTTGATTAGGACGACCACAGTTACCTTCGAAATCATTTCACAATATCACAATCTTACCGTTACTTAGCATATACTCATTTCCAAACCTAAGGAAACATCGTTAATCCTTCTTTCACAAATCATGACGTGGCAACTAAATTAAGTTTGAAGGCTTCCCTTCTGCTGCCACAACAGGTGCAGCCCCATAAGATACATTCACTAATTGCGCTGCAGCGCGAGCAGCTGCTGTTGCACGATCAGCGCTAGCTAGAGCAGCCCGAGCTATCTCCATTACATCACCTTGATCCCGTCTTGTATCAGGAGGCGCTTGAGAAGCTCCAGGCAGCTTAGGTGATGACATGTTTTTGCTCACTGGGTTTTGAGCTTGAAGCCTCTGGAGTCTCTGTGTGGCCTCTGCAGGCAGAATCTCAGCTTCCCTAGAAACCGAAGACTGAATATGGTGGCCCTGTTGGGACGGTCTAGATTCAGAGACACTATCTTGACGATGTATTTGCTTAGCTCCACCCTACATATGACATTTTAACCAAATTATCAACTTTATTAAGAGAATTTCATTTGGTTTATAGCATTTGAACCAAACTCAACATTCACAGTAACCGCTAGACGTGGAAAGATTATCATTCTGTTGTTAAGCAGACATATTTATTGTTCCTTTTGCGGCAAAGCAATGATACCAACTAGCATTATTGATAGATGGCAACAAATTTCTTCAAGTAGCTTTTAAAACTTTTCAATTCAATGTCATGTTATTTCTATATTGGGGAAACATTTTTAAACTGTGTGCATGTTAACAAGTAGCATTCCCTCAAAAACTGAAAAATATGTGTTCAACAAGAAGTACCAGTAAGTCTTCGTGGCTCTTCATGAACTCTGCTTCCGTGGCAGAAGAGTCCCAATTCAAATTGTACTCTTTGGCAATGTCCTTCAATACCTTGAGCCTTACCTCTCCCGATGGACTTGCAGGAGAAAGCTTTTCAATGATCTGCTCAAATAGATCAAAACAATCCAACTAGTAAATCTCTCGACAAGCATATAAAAACATGAATAAGAAATAAACTAGTATACTAACTGTACGGTTGACACCAGAATCAGGACGGAGCTCAGAAGAAACCATGATAAACTCTTTCCCATATTTAGTACCAAAAAGATTCTTAAGCTGAAGAAGATCAGGCACTTCAGAGCACCTAGGAGCAGCAAAGATAATGCTAGCAATAGCTTCTCTCAACTCTCTCGGACATTCCCTAATTCCATTACAATCCAAGACACACATAAGAATCATCACTTTGCACACTCAATCACAGATAAAACACCAAAGATTCACTTTTGACTTTCGAGAATCGGAACACGAGCAAGCACAAACTCGCAGAACAGCTCTAATATCTCATAAGCTGCCCACAGATTCATTTCTCTGATCACATGCTCCACCTAATCTCAGACAAAGAAACATATCAACTGTAAGATAAATAAAACATTATGAATGTGATGATAAGAGGGGTGGAGACAAGGAAGGACCCTGATTCGAGCAATTGGTTCTTGTCCTGCTTGTAAGAACTGAGCTATCTCCTTCTTCATGTGTTTGAGATGCATGTCCCTCTTGTTTTGTAGTAATTTCATCCTAGCTATCGCGAAGTTTAAGGATGTTTTGCTGCCAATCAAGAACATTCAAGAATATAGCAATTCATCGGATCGATTTTGAAGAATCTTAGCTTCAAAATCGAAATCGTAAACGAGAACACGTATAAGGCTAAAGAGAAGAAGGAGGAGGAGGAACCATTTGGCGCCAAAGACTCCACGGTTGAAGAGTTGGTTTAGCAGCGACATCGGATCTGATCGGAGCGGAGCGGAGGAATCTAGCGGTTGGTGAAGGTCTTTCAGTGGCGATCGATCGGCGATTGGTGAGAAGGAAAACGAAGATAGTCAAATGATTCCCTGCGACGCGGTACACGGGTATCACGGTACGCGCATAAACACGTCCAATAATAACCGCGCGTGATTATCGTTGCAAGAAACGAGAGTGGGACTCATAAGATGTGTTTTTGGGGGTAAGCATATCATTGGATTTAGAATTGGCTTGTGACCAAACCAACAAGTGGTTGGATTAAGGGAAATTTGATACCATTTTTTTTTGAAATGTACTCTAGTAAAAAAGTTTTTGTCACCAAATTTTTTTAAGAAAAAGATAATCAAAATAACATTTATTAAAAAATATAAATATACATTTATATCTCTTAGATTAATTAATCTAGATTTAGGGTAGAGTTTATGTGGTGGAGTTTTGGAGATGAACCTTAAAATTTTAAAAAAAATTAAAAGGAAAAGAATTATTTAGTCATTTTTTTCTTTGGAGTCTATTTTTATGCAAAAACTTTAAAAATGTTGATTTGAGAGATTTGTTTTTTGTTTTTGTTTTTGCTTGCACAAAAAGTTATCATGGAAGTTAAAAATCATACTTGGTACCTTATGGTTCAAACTTCAGTTCATGTGATAACACTCTTGTATACATAACATTTGAATCTTGATTCTTCCTACGTTATTGCAGAAGTCTCAGCTTGCGTAACTGTGGTGATTGTTATCGTGGTCGTGATAATAGAAAGAAAAAGAATGTGAGAATTGGTGTTTGGAATGTTTGAGGGGAATCTAGAGGCACTCCAGTTTCCACCTAAACCTTTCTTTGTTTACCCAGGGTAACGGTTCGAGAAACTCTTGAACGTTGAAACAGCTAGGAAACTTCAAGCTTCTTGAACCCAAGTCAGTTTGAAAGACGAACTCTCTCAGCTTGTGAAGGAAGTTTAAGTATTTCCAAAGAAGTGGCTTAGTTAACTGTTGAGGCGTGTCAACATAGTTTAAGACCTTGAGGTATACTTTTCCGTTGATTTTTAGGAAAATAGATTTGATTGTGTATGATTATATTATGAGATAATGTTTTTTGATGCATATAATTTTTATTCTCTCCGTTTCATTTTAATTGTCATTTTAATTTTATGCACACAGATTAAAAAAACATTTAGTTTTGCATATTTTCTAATATAAAATATGATTACCCATATATATAACTATATTTCAACCTATAAAAGAATTAAAAATAAAATTAATAGATTCTACATTAAAATGCTAAAACGACATTTATTTTATAACAATTTTTTTTCTACAACGACACTTAATATGAAACGGAGATAATAGATTTCTTCTTGGAAAAATGTACAAGATACTTTGTAAAATAGCAATGTTAATTTAAACTCGTTATAATTATTTGCAAGATATGGGTTTTGTTTTTGAGTAGCTAAGATCCCAAAAACTTATCTTATATTGCTAGTTTTTCTTGTAGTTAGATAATGTAAGTTTTTAACTCCCATGTAGAATAACCGGATTTGTCTCTCATTGGTTAAAAAAACTCCAAGAGATTAGTCGGTTGGGTGTCATACCACCGTACACCCTTGGGCAATAAAAAAAAATTGATGAATATAGTTTTTTTTTTTTTTTTAGATGAATATAGTTTAGGGTTCGAATTTCCTTATATACAAGAAATCTTCTTTTTCCAATCGCACTAAGTAAATAGGGGGCTTCGTAACACACGTAGGAGTCCTAGCGAGCTACATGGCTGCATACCCATCGGCCGACAAAATTTTAGGCTCCTGTAAAGTATGGGCCTCAGGCCACCTCCATTGGAGGTCCTTAAGAGAGATTTTTAACAAAAACTAGTGGTGGGGCCCCACCACTTTTGTTAAGAACCGGTTCCAAAAATCTCAATTTAAGGACCGGTCCTTGCGCTGTTTCGTGGGCTCCATTGACACGTGGCGACTCACGATTGGTTGGTTTTTAATTTTTTTTTAAATTGAAAAAAAGGTTAAGGACCCTAAGGGGTCCTTAATGGATGGAAATGCTCTCAGTCATTTAGTTCCTAAACCAAAAACCAAGCCAATTAAGTAATCCAAATCGACAATATATTTTACGTATAAAAGAAGACACAAGACGTTCAATGAAGAACTAACCCTAATAGAGGTTCACGGCAGGGTGCCTTAATGGCACGGGAGCTAAAGAACTTTCAGAGAGTGGATAGAGCAAGAGAATATCAAAGAGAGAAGAAGATGATCTTCATAGAAAGTGGTAGTTCAAGTTTCCACCTTGATACTCTTTCTCTTTGTATTTGTTATAGTTTCTCTATAAGTCGTGTAGCTAAAACACAAAGAAAATGCCGGTTTAGAGCGTTGTGTAAACCTTTGATTGATAGTGGATGTTTGTGGGAGAAGATTCCCACACGAGATGTACCCTTGCGGAGGGGAACTCATTAAATATTGGTGTCAAAGTTACTTTAAGTTTGTGTTTGTTCTGTGAAAGTTCAACATGTTTATGTGTGATTCGAAGTTAAGATCTTTACAGCTCCACAAGGGGCGGTGGCTTCCGGTCCTTCCCACGGCAGTTGTGATTATGCCATTGTTTTAAAGTCTCGTTCTTGACTCAGATCGAGATGATCCCAGTATGACAACTAGGAAATGTGCATTTTTGCTTCCACTAAAATGCAAAAATATGCCAACCTCAAATTATATGGTATAACGCCTTGTGAAAGAAAAACAATTTGACCTTGAAAAGCCTAGGCAAAAAATTGAACAAAACCTGCCTTAATCAAAGTATCAGCCAATTAAAGTAAAACAACAGGGATTAACAACATATTCTCATTAGTGCAAATTTCTTTGTTAGCAACGAGATGTTTACCAAATTGGCGCAAAATCAGCCGGTCTCTGCCATAACATTTTTGGTGTAGTCTCTAATAAATTACATGTTCTATATTATTCCATAATTATATTTCATATTCCGATAAATAGAAAAGTTATTTAATATTCGTTCTGTTTTGATTTAATTGTCATTGTAGAAAAATTTTCGTTTCAAGATGATTTTTATTTTATGATTTCAATGCAGAAATTATTAGATTTCTATGTTATTTTATTTTTTTATTAGTTAAAATATGATTAGATTTATAAATAATAATATTTTTATTTTAAAAATATGTAAAATTAAACTATTTTTTATTTTTTGTGTAAAAATTTAAAACGATAACTAAAATGAAACTATTTAGTTAAATTCCCCTGAGTAACGCAAAATGGTAATGTAGTAGCGGACTTCGTCAAATATAAAACGTACATATCACATATTGCAAGAAGCTGACTCATGAAACGTGTGTTCTTATCTTTTCCGGCCTGCACTTCCTGGAAAGCATCCACCACCACCTTTCTCGTACGTGTTCTGTAATTCTATCCTCTACTTATCTGCCACATCATCTATATCTCTCTTTCTGTCTTTTAAATACACGCGTGACCCTAAAGCCAAAACCTCTTCTCTTTCTCTATATAACTTTCTTTCCTTGTAATAAACTCAATCATCAACCCAAGAAAAAAAACTCATGGAGGTACCGGTGATTAATAGGATAAGCGACTTTGACGTGGGGATGAACTCGATGAACGACCCTTCGTTATTACACCGAACGTTTGCCGTCTCCGGCGTTGGAAAGTTACATCATGCTTATAGTTTCTTGAAATGTGGCGCTTTATTGCTTCTTGCATTTTTTGCTTCATTCACCATTACTAGAATCAAAAGCTTAGCCCTTAGGTTGAGAAACATAGACGCGTCTCTACCTTCTCCACCTCTTGTCTATGATTACCACAGCGACTCCGACTCATCTTGTTCACAAGACTCCTCAGACGATGAAGAAGACGACGACGATGACAAAGAAGAAGACTCGGTCAATGGCCATTCACGCGTTAAGAGATTTAGTTATTACCAAGACAATGACGACAAGGGTACAAATGGAAATGTACCCTGGCTGCGGCGGTGCAGTGGCAGCTTCGGCGACATGTTGTCCTGGCCAGATCTTGGTGGGTTTGGCTCAAGCGGAGTGGTGAAGCTATGGGAGAATCTTGATTTAAAAGGAAGTCATGATGCGTTGGCTTCTTTCTTCAACGAGTACGGAGCTTCCTCGCCCTTGTCTCCGGCGGTTTTACTAGCGGCGGAGAAGAAAGGATCGGACACGGTGGAAGTGAGTGCGTGGGATGCACGTTACGGGTTCAGGATGCCTGCTTTGCTCGCGGAATGGAGGCAGCCGGGGAGGTTGCTCGGGAAGATCGTAAGGGTCAACGCCGGTGGCGTTGACAAGATCTACGTAGAGGATGACGTCAACGGGGAGATAACGGTGGGAGACATGAGGATGGTTAACGGTGCGATGACGGGACTGACGGAGTTAGACGTTGGTACAATGGTGAGACGAAGTGGCCGTCGGTGAGGTTGACGATTCTCGTTGGGGAGTTGTATTAATAACAAATGATTAGTGCGGTCCGGTCTAATAAAGACCAAATATTCAAAGTAAACTGTAAATGGGACCTCAACATTTTTTTTGTAAATATTTTTGCTCTTTTTTTTTTGATTCAATAATGTAATTCCAGTGTAAAAAATATATTTTTTTACTCTCATTTTTTTTAAAACGATAAAAATATTGGAAACTTATTTTTATTGCCTCATTAGAGACCACGTGAATATAAATAAGTTAAAATATTAAAGAAATCAGAGCATTCACAACATTGTTGGAAAGCCTTTTGAATTTGGTTGTAGCATGACTGAAGAAACTGTGGTACTTTTGAATACTGATACCTAATAGTTTTATCAATGTTTTAAAAATCGACTTACACAGTGCAAAGACACATCAAATTGGTTATAGTCGAAACATTTTTTTTTTTAACTTTTAAACTAGATTTCGACCCGCGCAACCGCGCAGGTTTTATTTTTATTTTCTATAAATATTTATTTTACATCATTAGTAATGTTAGTCATATATATATATATATATTATAAATACAATAATTTTATAGTTTACATGTTAATATCAATTGTTTCAATCGTTTCTTATTATAAATTGATCTTATTGAATTTGAATTTGATTGTTAAATAAAATAATATATGTACGAAAAATATAATTGAAAATTATTTTATATTTAATTTATACTAAATTTTGATCCGATTTCTAAGGTTGCACTACCGTTTAAAATTTGTTTGATGTTTATTTAGATAATATATTTTTGTATATATAAGAGTTTAATATGTTAACTTTATACATGTGTTATATTGTTACTAATGTTAACGCGTCATAATGTTAACCGGTCATGCCAACGTATTGCATATTTTTAACATTAATATAGATCAATTTAATATAATTTTTAATATTTACTTTAATATAATAAATTTTTTAATATTATAGATTATGATTATAAAATAGATGAAAAGAATAAAATTTTTATTTTATATATTAATTTATAGTTAATTTCATTTCTAATTCGAAATTACTCAATTAGTAATATTTACATAACTTTTTGAATGTTAGGATCTTGATAAAATCTTTTTTCAACAGATTTGTTAGATTTTTAATATGTATTTATATTTAAAATGAAAAGATATCAAAAGATATTATGATTAAATTAGTTATAAAGATTTTATTATTAGTTTTAATGAAATATATTTTAGTGATAGTCCAAAAAAAATCACACATGAAATGAGTCATGACTTCTATTTTAATAGAATAGATTTTAAACCGTCTTAAATATATTAAAATCAATATAAGTTAATTTAATTCTAAATTGGTGCAAATAAAATAAAAATGTTAATGTAAATCCATACGTTTGTTTGATTTTTATTTTTGTGTATCTAACTTTCTATAATTGGACAATATTTGTTTATAATTCATCAAAATAGTTTTATACTACAACTTTAGAATATCTAATAAATAGTATAAAAATAATTTTAACGATTTGCAAAGCATCTACTTATCATCTATCAATTTTTAACATTTTGTTTTGAAACAGACAGTGGTTTTTATAATATTTTGTTTTGTTGACAAAATTTTAAACTCCAAATGGAACCGTGTTGTTTGGTTAAAGAGGAGATACATTAGAAGAAATTTATTGGCGTGAGAGATTTGACTTTTAAATCAACAATCTTTCAAGTTTAGTCATCCTTTTCTTTCGGTAATTTGAATTTGGAAGTCACGTAATTCATGTAGTTTACATCTCACTCAAACAAAATATTCAAGGTTAGTCATTACTTGAATTTTGTACGATACTCTTATGATCTTATCTTTGTGTTTTATTTTTTTTATTTAACCTAGTAATTCCATTTTTGTACTGTTTGTTTATTTTTTACTCTAAAATAGATTAAAATTAAAATAAAACTCAAGTCATTGAAAAAATTCTAATTATTTAATTTTACCTATTTAAACATTGTAATTTTTTGAAAAACCGAAAGTATTTTCCATACGGGGCACCACATGTTTATTTCCTCTTTACATGAGATTTTTCTCTTTGTAGTGTGATTCAAAGAAAAAAAAATCCACAACATTAACTCATTTAGTTTTATTAACTAATAACTAACCGCTCACAAACTGCTCCAGCTGGTATGGAAGTCTTTCATTGGACTTTTACCACAAGTGAAATCAAACAATCACAGGAGAGAGTTGGCCAACTTGAGTTTTTGAAAGGAACCTCCAGATTCAACATCCCCAAATTGACTTCCTGCCAATCATAGAACCCAAAAGTTGGTGCCTCATCATCACATACGTCTTTAAACTTCTAATAATGGCATGCAAATTAAATCCAAGGACGTTAGTCGTTGAGTGATGTCAAGAATAAAGATAGTAGTCGTTACGTTTGAAATGTTTGCACTACTATGTTCATTTTCACTAATGGTACCCGCTTAGATTCATCATTAGTGAGTCAAAAAAAAATCAAATAACCCAAAACTCTAAAAATCATAAATTTCGGGAATAATATTATTATACCTATTACTCGATACAATCAAATTAATCGAAACATGTGCAGCAGCCTCCTTATTCTATACAGAACGTGTTTCATTAACTCTACAAATCTAAAAAAAGAAACCTATTCTCTATTGTGCAAGTTGCTCATCATCTTAATAATTTCATAATCAAACTATTGTCTTCTTTGGTGTCTAGCACGACATCATTACCAAAAAAAAAATTAATAAATCACATCATTTACAATGACTTATTGCTTGTGTATTATCTTTAAACCGAATAATTTAAAGAGTAAACAAAAACCAAAGGTTTCTTTTTCAATGCTTATAACGTTTTTAAAATGGAAGATATGCGATGCTTGGTCAAATCTTGATTCTTGAATATGCAACTTCGACCAAAGGTAAACGCATTTCTATTGAATTGAAAGTTTCCAATTCGGCCAGTGTCTCCGGTCAAACTCATCCTCATATGTTTTTTTTATTCCAATAAAGCAGCAAAACCTCAACGACTATTGCACAATATTTAAAAGCTGCCGTCACAAATCTTCATCTTCTTCTCTTGTACAACTCTCCTTCCTCTGTAGCTCTGTCTGAAAACTCCAAAAAGTCAACGTCCCTGTCTTAATACTATTGAGAGAAGGACCATCAAGGGTAAGAGATGTTATAATCCAATCTCTTCAAAGATGGAACCAAAGTCTTGATACTTTCTTTTGTAGATCCTATAGATATCAAAAGAAACACAAGTCTGTAATCACAACACCAATGAAGACTACTATCTCTGTCTTGATCTTCTTCTTCTTCCTCCTCTTCCTCATGGCAGAAGCTCAGAGAAAGAACCGGACAGAATGTGACACATTCTCCTGTGGAACCCTCGACTTCAAGTTCCCTTTCTTTAGCACAAACATGCCTTCTCGATGCGGTCTTTTCAAGCTGAACTGCACTGATCACCATATTCCAGAGATACAGCTTGAGGAAAATGGGAAATGGTATAAAGTCAAAAGCGTCTCTCAAGCCAATACAATAACAATCACCGACCAAAGGCTTAACCAAAGCTTGGAAACAGGTTCATGTAATGACTTGTCAAGCTTCTCTCTTCCAGATTCTCCATGGCTAGAGTTGACCACTTTGTACAAATGCAACAACAGTAGGGAGAAGGGTTTCACTTTTGCAAATTGTCGAGGAGGAAACAGCTTGTACTACTCCGATTTGAGAGATCATTCAGGGTGCTCAGTTATCAAGACTCCAGAGAGCTGGGTGAATCCAAGAAACAAGAAACAAGCTAATGTTAATGCTACTTTCTCTCTTCATATAAACCTGCCTCGACGCTGCCGTCGCTGCAATAGAAGAGGAGGTGAATGTAAGATGATCAAAGACAAGTTTCGCTGCGTCGGAGGAAGGAAAGGTATGACCACAATGAACCAATGAAACATTTGCAGATGACAATATGTTAAATTCGGATTTATTATGGGTTTCCAATTTAATACCAATTAACGATAAGTGGATTGGTTCTTCATACAATAATTCCATCTGCCTCTTCTTTGTTGCAGAACGAAACAACCACCAAGGAGAGAAGTTAAAGCTAGGACTAGGTAAAAAAGAGATAGAGAGATGTTTTGTTTTAATCCTTTAGTTTCATCTTTCTCAATGAAATAATCAACTTCCTCTCTAACTATCCAGGAATCGGAGGATCTGTCTTCTTGATAATCATCTTGGTGGCAGTCTTTATCATCCTCCATAGGATTTACAGAAGGAAAACAAGTTCAGATCTCATGTCTAGAAACAACTCCAAATCTGACGTTGAGTTTAGTCAAGTGTTCTTTAAGATACCAATCTTCTCCTATAAAGAACTTCAAGAAGCAACAGACAACTTCAGTAAAGACAGGTTACTAGGAGATGGAGGCTTTGGCACTGTCTACTACGGTAAGATAATGAGTGCACTAACCATTGTTAGAAAGTGAGATCTCAATGTTTTTCTTCCTTGTCTGATCTCAGGAAAAGTGCGTGATGGACGAGAAGTAGCAGTGAAGCGTCTCTATGAGCACAACTACAGAAGACTCGAGCAGTTCATGAACGAGATAGAGATCCTCACACGTCTACATCACAAGAACCTAGTCTCCCTCTACGGATGCACCTCACGCCGCAGCAGAGAGCTTCTCCTTGTCTACGAGTTTGTTCCACACGGCACAGTAGCAGATCATCTCCACGGTGAACCTCAAAACTCAAGAAACAGATGCTACTTAACATGGTCAATGCGGATGAGCATCGCCATAGAAACAGCTAATGCATTGGCTTACCTTCACGCTTCGAACATCATCCACCGTGATGTCAAGACTACAAACATTCTCCTGGACGGGAACTTTGGAGTCAAAGTAGCTGACTTCGGGTTGTCCAGGCTGTGTCCGAGTGATGTAACGCATGTTTCAACTGCTCCTCAAGGTACTCCAGGGTACGTTGATCCTGAGTATCATCGCTGCTATCATCTAACGGACAAGAGTGATGTGTACAGCTTTGGAGTGGTTCTTGTGGAGCTGGTATCATCAAAGCCTGCTGTTGATATAAACAGGTGCAAGGGTGAGATCAATCTATCAAGCTTAGCTATAAACAAGATACAGAACCACGCGACGCATGAGCTGATTGATCATAGTCTTGGATATGGAAAGGATGAAGTTGTTAGGAAAATGACTACAATGGTGGCAGAGTTGGCTTTTCAGTGCTTGCAGCAAGATGGTACAATGAGGCCTACAATGGAACAAGTTGTGAATGAGCTAAAGGGAATCCAGAATGAAGACAAAAAATGTCAATACTACAGTCACAAGGAGGAGATACTAACTCCACATCCTTCACCATCAGATTGGGACGAGGCTTCGCTTATAAAGAATATGAAATGTCCACGTTCACCGATCTCTGTGACTGACCAATGGACGAGCAAGTCAACTACACCAAATACTAGTGCCTACGGCTGTTAAGATCCATGAGGTATTGGTTTATTCTCGTTTGTACCAATGGGAAGATAGAGGATGAGGTAACAGTATTGTGAAGCTGTAGATTAGTGACATAACTTGCATTAACTGTGTGTATATTAACTCAAAGATTCTAACAAAAAGACAAAAAATTAACTCAGGGTTTACTTGAGTCACATATTAATTCATAGCTACCTTATGATCTGAATAGTATCTACTGATCTCAAGGTCTATCTATCTTGTTAATCATTGGGTCTTATACTAGAAACTAATCTACGTACTTCATGGGATACTTGATCAGTAAGTTAGGAGTCTCAGAGTGAGGTATACAGAGGAAAAGGAGACAGACCTCGTGTGTCTAAGTCAAAACAGAGGCGAGTACTTTGGCGATTGAAGAGGCAATAGCAACATTTCCAGGACTCAGAGTTTCGACCGATGTGTTATCTAAGAACTTTAACAAGCCTATGGTCAGAAACTAGTTGGGAACATCACATGAGAATTGATTATGTAATTTAGTTGAAGAATCATGTTTTGACCCATGTTTGCCATGTATTGCTTGATCTTCTCATATGCTGGAAACTGGATCGCAACATGGCGTATTCCAGCGAAAGAAGGTAAAATGCCACAGTTCCAACACATGAATATATAATTGATATTAAGCACAAAATGGCACAAGAGAAAGGTGTTCAAAACTACTGTATTTGATTCATCTAAAAGACTGACCTGTAACTCCCTCGCAGATTAAGCGTCCAAGTCTACCCCTTAAAGTGGATCCCATTCAAATGTTTCAAAAAACTATGTGCAAATCCAACATTGAATTTGAATTACTACAACAGATATCTAACTCTTATAAAGACAATATTGTAATATGATCCACTATTATAACGAATGTATCTATTAAATTTTTATTATTTAACTAAATTTTATTTAGTTTATTAAATAAAAATTTATAACTTTTACATTTTCTTACAAAGTATTTTTATAAAATGAATATTTTGTTTCCTTTTTATGTTTTTTTTTAAATATTATATACGTGGCATACTTGTTATCAAAATTAATCAGAATTAACATTCACATCAGCAAAATTAGATAATATGGTAGTTGATGTGACGGCTGATGCATAATTTTACCAAAAATAAATGAAATATATATATATATATATATATATATATATTTGAACGGTCATATAAACCAAATATAAAACAAATATATCGTAATATATTAGATATAAAATGATTGTTTTCCGTATATTTTCCTAAACCAAAATTCAAACAATTTTAAGTTATTTTTTAGTATAGCAATTCCTCCCAGAAAAAATGTAATTCGCATTCCTTTATATATTTACTAAATAATCTAAAAGTATTCTTCATTATGTTATTCCCCATTTGACTTTTGTCTGAACCTGATGTTTTACAATCAATTTGTATTTCAACGCAACGAGTAACGTAGAACACAACCGATACACAACAAAAGATGTGAGCAAATCTTATTTCGACCGTCCTTGAAAAAAATATAAAATTTTACATAATTTAATATAATATTTTTAGTTTCTTTATATTTTATTTGAAATATAATTGGACTTTTTTTAAATGTTCTAAGAAATCTTTTAAAAATATTTTACGAATATTTTTCAGAAATTCATTTCTGAACTATAATTAAGTTTAATACTAAATTATATTCATGATAATTAGAATTTAAAATTAATTTAGTTTTTTAATCAAAATTAAAATAATATAATATTTTAATTATATTATCAAGATAATAACAATTTAAAATGATTGTTTTAAAAAATATTTTTTTCATAGACTTTAAAAAAACTATTTTTAGAAAAAAATATTATTTTTATTTCAAAAATAAAAATAGAATATTAAAATTAAATTAGATAAAATGAAAAAGATAATTTTCATATTTACCACATTATTGGTATCATTATTCATTTTTATTTTTATCGCAATATCAAAAATGTTGATAAAGAACGTAAAAGATAATTTCAAATGGGAGAAAAGTAAAATCAATGTTTGTTAGAAATTATGATATCAAACTGTCCAATTTACATCAAAATTTTGCCATGGAAGGCTATCCATTTATTGCCAGGATGAGATCAAATATGAAGAAGACTAATAACAAAATAAATAGCTCGTTAGCAAATAAATATATACAGAAAGTACACTCAAAATCATTTTTTCTGTAGAGTATATTGCTTACTATATGGCATATATATCTATTTAAATAACAATTTTTTTTCCTTAAACTATGTGCACTGATTTGTAATATCGGTAAAAAGCATTAAACTGAAGAAGCATTTGTTTTTTTTCTCATTTTATACCAAAATAATATATATATATATATAATAGGTTTCAAATTATTTTTTTATTAATCACCGATTTATTTCTTAAATGTTTTGTTAACTTGCTAGACTCATGCTGATCGCTGGACTCATGCTGATCGCTGGACTCACGCCTATCACAATCACAAACATGATCGAAGATTGTTGATAAAGAATGTAAAAAAGTTAATTTCAAATGAGAGAAGAGTAAAATCAATGTTTGCTAGAAACAATGATATCAAATTGTCCAATGTACATTAAAATTTTGCGATGAAATGCTATCTATTTATTGCATCAGGATGAGATCAAACACAAAGAAGAATAATAACAAATTAATAGTTCGTTAATAAATAAATATATACGAAAGTATGGCCAAAGTTCATTTTCATAGAGTTTCTTGATTATTATATGGCGTATATATTTGTTTATGTAATGATTTGTTTGCCTAAAACTATGTGAACTGATTTGTAATATCGGTATAAAGTTGATAAAAATGTTTCCTTTCAGAAAAAAAAACATGATGCATTAAACTGGAGAAACATTTGTTTGTTCATTTTATACCAAAATAATATATATATATATATATATATATATAATATGCTTAAAATAATTCTTGATTAATCATCAATTTTTCTCTGATATTTTTTGTTAACTTATTAGACTCATAATCTCAAATATGGTTGAAATTTGTTAATAAAAACGTAATAAATTAATTTTAGATGGGAAAAAGTAAAATCAAGGTTTACTAGAAACAATAATATCAAACTGTTCAATGTACAATTTAAAATTTTGCCATCAAATGCTATCCATATATTGCATCAGGAGATCAAACACTAAAAAGGATAAAAACAAAATTAATAATTTGGTAACGAACAAAATAATACAGAAAATAGAGAAATACCTTAAGATAAATTTAAAAAAAATTATCACAAAAATAAACTTTAAAAGAAAAAATGACAAAATAATCTTTTTAGGATGAAATTTTAGGGGTAAATATACGTTTATACCCCTTGGATTAACTAATCTTGACTTAGGGTTTAGAGTTATGAGGTGGGGTTTTGGGGTGAGGTTTAAAATTGAAAAATTAGATAAAAAATATTAATTTTTAAAAAATAAAAAGGTCTAGTTTGGTCATTTTTGTTTTTGAAATTTATTTTTGTGACAAAAACTTAAAAAAATGTTATTTGAGAGATTTGCCCCAGAAAATATGGTCAATGTTATTTTTTTGTAGAGTATTTGCTTACTATATGGCGTATATATCTATTTTATATAATAACTTGTTTTCCTAAAACTCTGTGGAGTAATTTGTAATATCGGTATAAAGTTGATAAAAAAAATGTTAACCTTTCGGAAAAACCATGATGATGATGCATTAAATTGAAGAAGCAATTGTCATAGTTGCTACTTTCCGAAACTACCCCTCATCCATCATTGGTTTTACAAAAGAAACAAGACTCTGAATCCTCGGTGGCATCCTTCACCGTATATATACAACACAAAGCTTTGATATCGTTAAACAACAAACCAACCCGAAGAAACACAAAAACAAAAAGCACCACCGCCGGTAAAGTTTCCCGACAAAGTTTAAAAGAGAAGAGAGGTTGATCGATCAAATGGTATTACGCGGCGAGATGAGGAGAAGACCAGAGCGATCGAAGACTCTCCTCCACAACTTCACCCTCCCGAATTTGAAGTGGGGGAGCCAGCGCCACCTCAAGTGCTCCAGGATCGATTCCATCACCGCCGGCAGTTACGGAGATCACCGACTCCGACGTCGATCTCCGCCTTGGGACAAGAACAACCAACATCGCGGCGGTGGCGGCGCACCGTTCGAATCCGTGGAAGAAGGGATCGAGGAGTTCAGGGTGAAGATCATGTTGGATCTGAAGACTGTGAGGGATAAGATCACACAATCGATGTTCAGGCAAGACGAGGAAGAAGAAGAAGAAGAAGGTAAGACCGAGGAGTCCGGCCATGTGGAGGTTCCTCCGGCGAAGCCATGGAATCTAAGGAAAAGGAGAGCAGAGGAACCGGTTACAATTGAGGAGAGGATAGTGAATCCGTCGCCGTCGTCGAGGGTGGTTGAAGCGGAGCGGCCGAAGTTCTCCGTGAAGCTTACGAAGAAGGAAATCGAAGAGGATTTCATGGCGGTTATTGGTCACAGACCACCGCGACGGCCGAAGAAGCGGCCAAGAAACGTTCAGAAGAAACTTGTTGTAAGAGTCTTGGGTTGTTCAGTTTCTTGATTGTTATGTGATTTTGATCTGATCTTTTTGATTTGCCATGGATACAGAGCTTGCACCCGGGGTTTTATTTGACTGAAGTGACGCTTGATGCATATAAAGTAGAAGAAACCAAGGTATAGTGTAATCAGTAATCATCTGATATTGTAGTTTCTGGAAAGTTCTTAATCTCTTTTGCTTTTTGCATAATATGAATGCAGAGATGATGATGATGATGAAAAGATTGTGTAATTTAGTTTGACGTTTGAAGTTGCAAAGAGTTTTCAATGTTTTGGAAACTGGGTCAAGTCATGAAGCTCCTTCTTCCCTGCTATGCTAATTTTTCGTTTTGTTTAAATGATTCTTTCTTCCCAACTTGTTCTGAATAAACTGTACAAAAAAGCTGTGGAGAACGTGTAGGTTTCGGTTGATTAAATATATAAAATACAGTTTCATTTCACAAAAAAAAAAGCTTCTTGTTTCTTTCAGAGTGATCTTCAGAGGTTGCTAGATCTCAAATTTCTCACATGCTTCATTTATTTCTTAGCATCTTCTCATGTTGATGAACCGACAGAGGAATACTCCAAAAATCTTTTGTGAGATTAGGTCAATTAAAAGGCTTGTACTTGTCGGTTCATCGACTTATGCCATGTTGTTACAGATCTAGGAACAGCTTAACGTGTTAAGAAGGGAGTTTTCTGGCTCAGTGTTCTTTATGTCTGTATGTGCAAGAAGTTTTGTTTGGCTTCTAATCTTCTATGTTCGGACGAATCACAGATCGTTGAACTTTTAAAAAGGCTGCAAGTATTTTTAATTCCTAGGAAAAGTTGTGTGGGGGGGGGGGGACTTAAAAAACTTTTTTTCCCGCGTCGGTTTCGTTTCCACTTTCCCTTAGTTATGAGTGGCTGTTTTGACTCATTCTTGCCGGTTAAGTTCTTCTCAATTTGGGTTAACCAGATACAAATCTGGTTAAGCAATCGCCTAGTAGCCGGAGACCATGGTGGTTTGGCGACTTTATCTGGCTAGGGGATTTCGTCGAACAGCTAGCGTGCATAGATATCGGAGCTCCGACGATTTACAAGTAACCATCAATCAAATAGTTGAGGATGTGGGCACGTGGCTCTAAACTGAAAGTAACGATATTGGCGTGGGCAGCTCGAGCGAGTTGCGGAGTCGTTGTCGGTGCGACAAACAAAGGCTGACACTGGCGGTTGGCTATGGCTCGGACAAGTTCTGGATTTGGTTGCATTTCATGTTTTATTAGTGGTTCGGTTTGTTTTTCAAAACTGTACCAATATCTCTTATTTTATATCAGCCATCTTCGGTTAAAAGCAAACCAAAGCGTCTGCCATTCCGGTTTAGAATAAAACCGGAGAAGAAAGTAACGTCTCGTACACGCCATTAAACCCTAGAGAAGGTCAAGCTCTTCGTCAGCATCGGTTTAAACGGCCAGCACTACCATCAACAACTCCAAAGTCACCGTCAATCTCAGAGCCCCTTATCCACGAGATGTCATCTCTAGTCTATCATCCTCCTTTGCATGCATATGTATCTGTTGTAGTTAGATGATCAAAACTCTCTGGCTTGTCTACAGGCCGGTGTTGCTGATGGGTGCGATTGAACTACTGGAAGTCTGTTGTAGGCGGAGTGAGATATATTCTTGTTAATCTATTTTAATTTCAAGTTAGCAACATGAAGTTTTTGTCTTTTTGTTTTTTTTTTTTTCAAATGAAACCTAAATGGCCTAGAATATTTATAAATGATTAAAACAATCTTATTGATGTTATACTCTAGTCCCTGCAGTTATGTTTAACAAGTCAATACTACTGAGTTCACTGCAAATGCTCTTGTGCATCATCCTACGTTGCTCAGTTACATTGCCTCATAGCATATGTCTCCTTGATTGACAGATTCTGCAGCTGAAATGTTATCAGTCAGACTGTCAGAGCTGCTCTTTCTTGGATTTCTGCTTTGTCAATGGAAAATTGGTGAATGTTGGTTTGATTCTCTCCGTGTTATGAATCTGCAGATTAAAAAAACTCCACTTCAATTGGCTGCAGTAATCACGTTTTTCAGACCACTGGTCCTGAGGAGCTTCAAGGTAAATGAATTTGATGAGGCATGTGGTGTTGGTAGGCGCTTTTGCGTATACAGGCAAGTGAAACAAAAAGCATCACTGGTTGCATAGAAGAATGTGTTCCCTTCATTCTTTGGGTATCCTTCATGCTGGTGAGTGGTGACAAATGGTGCATCTACCCGACCTACGATTTTGCCCACTGCACTGTTGACTATCTCGAGAATAGAACGTATTCGGTATGCCCCTTTCTACATGCCTTATGTGTGGCAATATTCACGGTTCAGTATCAATCACAAACACTGTAATGTCCAAACGTAAGGTTGGTAAAATACTTAACTTACTAGTGAATTACATTGTGACAAAAACAAGCATGTTGATGGTTGAGATGATCCACCTCTTTTGACACTGGCTGGTTTGAGGCAGCAGTGCTATCAATGCTTTTGTACGAGGAATGGGATTACCAGAAGGTTTGCTGTTTATATATATATATATATATATATAAAGTCTACCATAAGATTTGGCCTATCTTAATCCCTTTTTTATTGAATCTGCTGCTTATTGTTGTATATAGAAGTGATGGTATCATGATACATGTGACTTGTATTGAGCATCATATCAGAGAACTGAATAAAACGGCGCCCCACACCATCGTGGAGCTTAATCCTCTTAAGGTGGTTGTCACTAATTTCTAGTCGAGGTTATTGAGCTTGATGCCAAAAGGTGGCCTGATGCTCAGAACGATGCCCCCTCTGCATTCCACAAGTGTTACATATACTAGTAATCTACACGTATATGGAACATTTTTTTCGGTTTTCCTGATCCTTGTTTTTGAATGAATGATTCAAAATACTACTATGGCCTTGCCCTAGGGCCAATCAGTATTGCTAATGTATCGAAACGGACCCTTAGTCTTTTCTTCAGTACTATTTACATACTTTGGTTTTGAATATATGATTCATCTGTGACTTAATGTGCTTCCTTACGTTTGCAGATACGGTTTCCCAATCAAGTGCACCAACGTTGTCTTTGATGATGACAATGAAACCATTAGTGAGATTCATGCAGCGTATGACCCTGAGAAAGTGACAAAGGCAAATGTTCTTTTCTTTAACCATCACTGCAATTCCGATGTCTCTTATTTATGGGTCATAGGTTGCTGAATCTTCCCCAGGAGAAGAGAGCCCATACGGTCGAAGTCCACCCAGAACCGACCCATAACATAAGTAAAGTAATTGTTTAAAGCCCAAGCATTATGTGAGATTCTTAACTTCAAAAAAAAAAAGATAAAGAAAATCCTGAACATATTTTAATCTTGTCTGAATTACAATAGAAAATGGACATATTTTCTAAATTTGAATTGGGCCTTTGATCGGCACTGAGTCCACCCACCTTAAATGAAAACTTTGTTTGATACACACGTTGTGCAAACAGTCAAATATAGTTTCCTGAGCTTGTTTCTATTGGTTTATGGTTGGTTTGCGCCCATGATTAGGCAGCATACCAATCTGGTTTAGTTAACCAATGGTTATTGATTAAACTCCATAAATGAACCTATGCAACTCTTCATTTAAAAGATGTGTCTCTTTGTTGGTGTCCTTTCATTAAACATATGTGTCTCTTTTAGTTGAACATATGTGACTCTTCACAATGTACCCTTTGGTTATCTATAAATAAGATACATTGTAGAGAGAAGAGAACAACAATCCAAGTGATAAGAAGATAAATCTAGAGAGAGAGTAAAACGTTTTAGAGAGAGAAAGCTTCAAGGAATCAACTAGAAGGGCACTTGAACTGTGACAAGTGGTTGATTTCCGTCTGTGATTTCATCCCCGACTCTTGCCCAATTATATCAAGTAGTGTTCATCGCTAAACCGGGCTAAGGTATGTTTTCGGTTTAACACACTTCCGCAATAGAATTTCTAACATTGGTATCAGAGCATTTGGATTCGGTTCTGGCATATTAACATTTTTAGTAATCAATGATGATAAGTAATATGGGTTACTTGAGTTTATTCATGATGAATTAAGAAAAATGGTTAATAATTAAAATAATTAAAAATGGTGAATCCATGAATACATAATGAAATTAATTGAAATTTTACATATGTGTTCATCATAATGTCATGAATTCTTCTGGAAATTATTACATTTAGAACCGGAATATATTGCATGAAATTTAGAGAAATAGTTAATAAACCGAAAATATTGTTTTGATCATATCTCTCTAAGTATAGATCGGAATCGCACGATTTTTATATCTATGCGTAGATCTTGAAATTATCTTTCTATTGATATATTATGCGTAAAATATGATCGTGTATTCTGAGAGATATAGGGGTTGAAAGTTTCGGCCGTGTTGCAGAAAAACAAAAATGAAATGAAGAAGATGAACAGCAACGTGACACGTGTCGCGTTCGGATTTGTCAGAAAATTGTATTTTTGTTTTGGTCATATCTCTCTGATTATAGATCGGAATTGCATAAATTTTATGTCCATGCGTAGCTGTTGAAATTATCTTTCATTTGATATATTGTACGCATAATTTGGACACGTATTTAGAGAGATATTAATAAAGTAAGTTTTAGTCATATAATAAATTATATATTGCTAAAGTGAGAAAATAAATAAATTAGATTCGTTTTTGGTTAAGTTGATGAAAAATCTAGATTTATTTTGATCAAAAAAAAGTGATGTGATAAATTAAATTAGTTAAGTATTAATTTAATTGTGATCTTTGTAAATAAACATGTTTTATTTGTTAATTCATGTTAATTTAATACATTGATCTAGTGGGAGTTCTATTGTGTTTAGAACTTAATATAGTGGGAGTTCTATTGTGTTTAGAACTTAAAATTTTGCATGAAATAAATTAATTTATAGTAATAAGATTTTAATATGGGTGATGATTGGGAACATAGTGAACTCTCGATCTTGTATTTAAATCAAATTATTATGATTTAATTTATGTTCATTGCAAGATTAATTATGTGATTAAAGTATGCAAATAAATTAATGTCTCTAAGATGTTCCAGCAGGTATGTCGTCTGCTTGTAAGAATATCATTGCTGAGCTCAATCGAGGAGAGAAATTGGATGGTGATAATTACGATATTTGGTATCGAAAAATCCAGTATGTCCTCGAAGAGCAAGAGGTGAAAGAGACTCTTTTCCATCTCATGGAAGAGCCTGCGCAGGGTACTACAACTCAACATGAGAGAGATAAAGAGGCATATAATGTCTGGAAGAGAAAGAATAACATAGCTCGAATTACTATGTTAAGTTGTATGAATGATGATCTCATGTGTGAGTTTGAAGAGTATGAAACTGCAAAAGGCATGTGGGAGGCCTTGAAAGAGAAGTTTGGTGCCACATCGGCAACTAAACTTAGGAGACTTAATCAAAAGTTTAATGATTATAAGAAGCGTCCAAATCATACGATGAGGCAGCATCTTAGAGTCATGTCAAACATGATTAGAGAGCTCAAAAATGCTGGTCAGATGATATCTAATGAACAGCAAATCCAAGCGGTTCTCCGCTCGTTACCTGAAAGTTGGGACCATATGAAGGTTCAGATGACACACAATGATAATGTTAAAACATTTGAAGATATATCACGTCATCTTGAGTTAGAGGATGAGCGCCTAGAGGCCGCTAGACCTTTTAATGAAGCCAACTTTACAAAATCAAACTGGGATTTGAAACGAAAAAGGGGTAACAAGGGATTCAAGGCTCCAAATCAAGCTGATCCTAAGAGGCAAAAGAAGTTTGCTAAACATGGAAAGCGTGGAGGCAAGAAGGATAAGACCAATATAAAATGCTACAACTGTAGCTCATTGGGTCACTTTGCTCGTGAATGCACTGAGGCAAAGAAGGTAATATCCTTAAACTCCACTTATAAATATGCTTATGTTTCTAGTTGTGCAATGCTTACAGAATCTAATCCTTTGTGGATTGTAGACTCAGGAGCAACAGACCATGTAGCTAGAAGTCGAGAAGCATTTGTGGAGTACCGACGGATACCTAAAGATACAAGATGGTTATATGTGGGAAACAATTCTAAGGTTGCGGTACTGGGTATCGGCACTTGCCAACTACATATGCGTGGTGGAAAAACTCTCATATTACATGATGTCTTATATGCTCCTGAAATCCGTCGGGACTTGGTCTCTGTTTTAGCTTTACTTAAGTTAGGATTTAGTTTGAACTTTCATGATATGTGTTTATACATTACTCTAGAGTCTATGTTTTTTGGTTCTGGTTATACATATGATGGTTTCATTGTACTTGATTGTACTACAAATATTATTAATAATAATGATCATTGTTTTTCATATGTCACAACCTCGAGTAATAATGAAATAAATGTGTGGCATTCAAGACTTGGTCACATTGGTGTTGATAGAATGAATAGATTAGCTCGAGAAGGTCTTCTTGGAACACTCACCCGAGTTAATCTTGACACATGTGAACCATGTTTAGCTGGAAAAGCAATAAGGAAACCATTTGGGAAAGCAACTAGAGCTAATCATCCATTGCAATTAATTCATTCAGACATTTGTGGTCCGATGAATGTGAGGGCGAGGCATGGGGCCTCATATTTCATCACATTTATAGATGATTTCACTCGATTTGGACATGTGTACCTAATTTCTCATAAGTCGGAAGCATTAGAGTGCTTTCGACGATATAACACATTGGTTGAAAATCAGTTGGAGAGGACGATTAAGTGTTTGAGAACTGATCGAGGAGGGGAATATCTATCTGAACAGTTTAAGAAACTATGTGATGAAAAGGGTATCGACAGACAATTGACTACCCCTTATACACCACAACAAAATGGTGTAGCGGAAAGAAGAAATCGTACTCTTCTTGAAATGGTTAGGTCTATGATGGCGCAAGCAAATCTTCCAGTTTCATATTGGGGGGATGCACTATTAACTGCTGCCTATATACTTAACCGTGTGCCCTCTAAATCTGTTACTTCCACTCCGTATGAATTATGGACAGGAAGAAAGCCTGATTTAATGCATCTGAGACCTTGGGGGTCGGCAGCATTTGTTCGTGATACTTCACATCCTCATGGAAAATTAGGTCCTAGAGGAAAGAAGTGTATCTTTATTAGGTACCCTGAGCATTCTAAAGGTTATGTGCTCATTGGCGAACAATCAGATGGAACTGTAACAGAAATCGAATCACGAGATGTGACATTTTTGGAAAGTGATTTTCCTAAAAGGGGAGAGGTTGAAAGGGAGTTCCATCTTGAAGAGATGGTTGACCCAACTAATGTTGTTTCTTCTAACCAATCTATGGAAGTTGGTGAAAGTTCCCGTGAACTATCTCAACTTAGTGGGAGAGAAACATTGGTTAGTAATTCCTCAAGAGAAGAATTACAAGAGTCTGAACTGCGTAGAAGTGACCGTGGAAGAATTCCTAGACGTCGATTTGAGATTGAAGGGGAAGCTTTCATGGTTGCCTTGCATGATGAGTTAGAACCTAAATCAGTTCAACAGGCTCTCTCTTGCCCTAACTCAACTGAATGGAATTGTGCAATCAAAGAAGAACTAGAATCTATGAAGGTAAATCAAGTCTGGGACTTGGTTGATCTTCCGCCAGAACGTCGAGCAATTGGAAACAAATGGATTTTCAAGATTAAACGAAAGGCGGATGGATCCATAGATAGGTATAAGGCTCGTCTGGTAGCGAAAGGCTATACTCAACAAGAGGGTATAGACTATGAGGAAACGTTTTCACCAGTGGTGAGATTTGCCTCAATTCGCCTTATTCTAGCCATAGTTGCCGGATTAGATTTAGAATTACATCAAATGGACGTTAAGACTGCGTTTCTTAATGGAGAACTAGAAGAAGAAATTTACATGGAACAACCTGTTGGCTTTGTGGAAAAAGGTCAGGAGCGCAAAGTTTGCAAGCTCAAACGTTCCATATATGGTTTAAAACAATCTTCTAGACAGTGGTACCTTCGTTTTCATCGAGCTATAACATCTTATGAATTTACGATGATTAGTGAAGATCATTGTGTCTATGTCAAGAGCACTGGACAATCTTTTGTAATTCTCTCTCTATATGTCGACGATATCTTGTTGGCTGGAAATGATATGGAGTTTCTTATAACCATTAAGCAATGGTTATCATCTCACTTTGAGATGAAGGATATGGGAGAAGCGAACTATGTCCTTGGTGTTAAAATTCACCGAGATCGATCAAGGAAATTATTAGCTCTGTCACAAGAGTCATACATTCGTACAATCCTTGAAAGGTTTAAGATGCTTAATAGTAATCCAATAG
Organism: Moricandia arvensis; assembly: GCA_905132765.1. Lineage (NCBI taxonomy): Eukaryota > Viridiplantae > Streptophyta > Magnoliopsida > Brassicales > Brassicaceae > Moricandia > Moricandia arvensis. The sequence goes on from CAJHQP010001810.1 coordinate 86,270, forward strand.
AAACTCCAATCGCAAAAGGTGAAGGCCTAAGCCTAAATATGTGCCCTCAAACCAGTGATGAGAAAAATGAGATGGAAGGAGTCCCATACTCTAGTGCCATAGGCAGCTTGATGTATGCTATGATGTGCACTCGGCCGGATATTTGTTATGCGGTTGGCTTGGTAAGTCGTTACCAGTCAAATCCTGGAAAGAAACACTGGATGGCAGTGAAAAGGATCCTCAGATACTTAAAGGGAACAATGGACTATTCCTTGTGCTATCAAGGAAGTGATTTACACTTGACGGGATATACAGATGCCGACTGGGCTGGCGATCTGGATGAGCGTAGATCAACTTCAGGATATGCTTTCTTGTTAAGTAATGGAGCCATTACTTGGAGTAGCAAAAAGCAATCTTGCACAGCTTTATCAACGATGGAAGCGGAGTTCATTGCATGTTCAGCATCAGTGCAAGAGGCTGTATGGCTGAGAAGATTCCTACAAAGTTTACAAGTCACTACGGAGGCTTCGTGTCCTGTGACTATCTATTGTGATAGTCAAGCTTGTATTGCTTATATGAAGGATCCCAAGTATCATGGAAGGACAAAGCACATTGAAATTAAACATAATTTTGTGAGAGACATTGTGGCAAAGAAAGAAGTGGTTCTTAAGTACATATCTACGCACAGAATGGTAGCTGATCCGTTTACTAAGCCCATTCCAAGAGATGTTTTTCTTGCTCATGTTCGAGCTTTAGGTTTGCGTAGAATTTAGTGGATGTACTAGTAGATATTTGCCATGTGACATTGTATTTTGAATTTGACGCTTTTTAATATAAAGTTTTTTCGTTAATTATATACAATGGTCCACACTTGATTTGCATGCTTACACATAAAAGTTAAGAGGTGTCACCAAGTAGGAGATTGGTTCACTCACATGAACAATCGCCTCAGATTTCTTAGTGAAATGCTGAGATGAGACTTGATTAGTTGGGCGCTAGTGGGAGCTTGCCTTGTAAGACTTATCATTGTCGCCTTAACAAGAGGTTAGGATGAGATATGTTTATGGTATCGATCATGATTGTCCCAGAATCATGAATACTTGGAAGAGCTGGATAAGTACAGAATCAGGCGCTAGAGAGTGAGCTGATAGTAGCTTGATCCACATAGTGGTATTTGATTATATAATTGACACATGCTCTTAAGAGAAGAGTTAACCACTATGACATGTGTGTCATACCACATGTGCTAGTTACGACGATATAGGAAGCGAGCGATTATTTTATTCTAATCCCTATCCCTCGCATGTGAGTTCCTATCAACCAATTTATGGTTACAAAGGTTACCCTTGAACCTTCAGCTATGTTCTTGAAGGAAAGAATTAATGTTTGCTACTTTAGTATGTTTTTCGACGGTGATGGAATAATTAGCCTTATGGAACATGCTAGGAAAGCAGTTAGTTCGGAACAGATTAACATGAGATTGGAAGGGAAAAACTATTAGTTTTTATATTGACATATGTGTTTGCTGGCCAGCCACTATATCACTCAGTTGGAGTTTGGATATAGTGAACACATGATGTAGGAGAAGTCTAACATATGCTTTAGGGATCAGGTATGTTAGACCGATATAAAAGACAAATGAGTTTGGGGAACAGCGAGACATGCTGAAAAAGCAATGTGTTTTTTTTGGGTTGTAGCTTGTATGTATCCCTAACAGGTGCATAATTTAGCTCCCAAGTGTAGGTGTACTCGCAAGGGTCGCACGGTTCATTTGCCGTATGATTTCTGAGTTAGGATTCTCGTGCTTGATCTCTAAGACTTCTCTAGTAGTTGATATGCTCCCATCATGTGCGAGTGGGAGATATTGGTTTATGGTTGGTTTGCGCCCATGATTAGGCAGCATACCAATCTGGTTTAGTTAACCAATGTTATTGATTAAACTCCATAAATGAACCTATGCAACTCTTCATTTAAAAGATGTGTCTCTTTGTTGGTGTCCTTTCATTAAACATATGTGTCTCTTTTAGTTGAACATATGTGACTCTTCACAATGTACCCTTTGGTTATCTATAAATAAGATACATTGTAGAGAGAAGAGAACAACAATCCAAGTGATAAGAAGATAAATCTAGAGAGAGAGAGAGTAAAACGTTTTAGAGAGAGAAAGCTTCAAGGAATCAACTAGAAGGACACTTGAACTGTGACAAGTGGTTGATTTCCGTCTGTGATTTCATCCCCGACTCTTGCCCAATTATATCAAGTAGTGTTCATCGCTAAACCGGGCTAAGGTATGTTTTCGGTTTAACACACTTCCGCAATAGAATATCTAACAGTTTCTAATTAAGTGAATGGTTAAAATGTTATTTGGTTCTCATATTTTACAAGAAGACAAGAAAGGTTTTTATAGATAAAGATGTTTATATTACTGGCGCAAAAAGTTACCGAAAGCTCTTATGCCAGATAGAACAAAGATAGGGAAAATTTAATATCTATTGGCATGTGATTTTTGATTTACTGAAAATCGAAATTGCACTGCTTTAATGGGATTGTGATAGCCACTGATAGGTTTCAACGTGCGCTGCTTCTACTTCTGCGCATCGTTCAATTTTGTTATCCGCTTCACCACACTAAAAGCTTTAGTATTGGTTCTGAGTTCCTACGGAAGTACAATCTTACCTGCATGTGAATATTACACATGGAATCAAAAAAGTTGTAAAGTAAGAAGAGATCGAATATTAAGGATTAAGGAATAAGGTGCTTTTACGATAAGGACAACTTCAGGATATGAGAGTATATGATGTAAAGTTGATTATAATGCACCATCATCTTTTCTTTTTGGTATATGCTTTATCACAACTGTTTTGATAAAAAGCTATATCACCAATGTTCCGGATATATAATTGTATTGCGAGGAAGAAAAAACAGCTATTTCTAGCATTCAAACAACTATATAATAAGCTAGTCTAACAGTAACATAAACTTATATAAATCGGATAAATTAACATGTTTATTTACTTGATTTAGTAAACTAAATTTATTAAATTAATTAATCTAAGAAAATCTTTCTACAGCAACGAATTTTCAGAGTCTGTTTTATCATATGGTGACGAAATATTTCAATGGGACCGACAAATATAAAAGTCCTACCTAATAATAAATTCATTTTATACATTCATTTATGGAAAATATATGATTCTTATATGTTGATATGGTAAAAATGAAGGTATATGAAAATTAATATATATAAATATATATATATATATAATAGAGAAAATACTCTATGATAATTTTTTAAAATATTTTGTCACAAAAATAGTTTTAAAAGAGAAAAAATATCAAAAATATACTTTATTAAAGCGTGTAAATATACATTTATATCTTCTGGATTAATTAATCAAAATTTAAAGTTTAGAGTTATGAGGTGAGGTTTTGAAAGCAAGATTTAAAATTAAAAATATTAAAAAAATATTAAAAGTTTTAAAATAAAAAAATTATTTTAATTATTTTTGGTGCAATTTTTTGTGTAATTTTTTTTAAAAGGTTATTTGAAAGATTTGCTTATATATATATATATATATATATATATATATATATATATATTATCTAGCATGTGGTCGTCCGAATATGTCGAAATTATTGCTAGACGATATGAAAGTCTGAGGTTCCATTGTGATGGGTTTATACTCGAACCGATGCTAGAAAATCACTGTTGCATGAACAACGTACAACTTAAAGTTTACTAATTAAGGTGATTCTTATGTTGATAATGACAAGTCACAACATTTTCGTTGGTCACTAAATTTGACTGATTACTATTCCAACAAAAACACACGACTCTATAACAACATCACCCGTGAACAACTTTGACCATCAAAAAGTTTATATGGCCATTGTTTCTCCAATTTCCATTTTTCTTGGATTCCCCTGAATACACGTCTATGATTTTTTGTAGTAGACTAAAATGGGTGAAGATGGTGATATGAGGGAGAGAATAATGACAAATTTAACGATGGCTATCTAAGTATCTAGACAGGTTTTTATAACAGGTTTTTTATATTTTCCTTTAATACTAGTACTGCTATAGAAGATATAAGTCATAAAGAAAAACGAAGCTTGTGTAGAGGTGTTTATAGTCAAGTCGTTTTGCCAAGTTAGTACAAGACAGAAATATAACTAGTTGTAGCTGTTTCATACCATGCGAATATGAGATCTGGTTACATCCTTATTTTTGTGAGTGTAAAGAAACCCTCGGTGAAACTGCGCTTCATATTGCTATTACATATAGGGAGATGTGTTGGAACTATTTTTATGGACATTATGAATAGTGTATTCATATGTCAAAAATGAGTTTTATGTGAATGAGAAATGGAGGTTCAATGTGTGTGATTTGAGAAACTTATACAAAGTAGCAAATACACACATTGGAAATTTGATTGGATTTAGGTTTTGATTTGTTAGTTGGACTATATGTTCATTAACATAATCTTATAAACCAAATATATGTTGATCTTTTATATTGATAAAATATAAAAAAGAAATCCATTTGAAAGTATATTATTTGGTTTGATTTGGTCAAACAACAATAAGTTTACTTTTTAATTTCTTGGTCAAAATGTGAAATAAGTTCACATAATAATTGACAAGAATTAAACTCTCCATTAGTGCACCATGGAGGTTTCATTTCTTTGTTGAAAATGAAACTTTGTGCTTCTCATTATTTTTCTATAAAAGGGCTTGTTAGCATTATAGAAAAAGATATCCAATAGATCTAAGAAAAGAACCGCAGCCCCCGTCCCTGCCGCCCCCCGCGGGCGCCCCCGCGCCGCCCCCCCGGCCCCCCCGCCGCCCGCGCCCCGCCCCGTGCCGCCCGCCCGGCCCCCGCGCCCGTCCGCCCCCCCCGCCCCCGCCCCGCCCCGACGGCGGGCCCGGCCCCCGGCTCCCGCGGCCGCGCACCCCGCCCCCCCCCCCGCGCCCCGGCGGCGGCTCCGCCTCGCGCCTCCGCCCCGGCCGCGCTCGGCCCCCCCGCCGCCCGCCCGCCCGCCCCGCGCCGGCCGCCCGCCCCGCCCCGCCCCCCCCCGCCCCCCGGCCCCCCGCGCGTCCCCACCCCGGTTGCCCGCGCCCGGCCCGCGCCCGGCCCCCGCCCAGCTCGCCGCGCCCCCCCCGCCTGCCGCCTGCGCCGCCCCCCCTCCCGCCCCCGCCTCCCGCCGTGCCTCCATATTCGCCCCGGCCCCGCCCCTCCCGCCCGCCGGCCGCGCCGCCCCGCAGACCCCGTCCGCTCCCGCCCCGCGCCCCGCCGGCCCGCCCCCCCGCCCTCCGCGCCCCGCCGCCGCCTGACCGCCCGATCCCGCCCGCCCCCCCGGCTCTTCGCGCGCCCTCGCCCCGGCCGCCGCGGCGCTGCCCCCCCGGCCCCCCCCCGCCGCGGCCGGCGCCCGCCCGTGCCCTCCAACCCGCCCGAGCGTGCCCGGCCCCGCGCCCCCCTGCATCGCCCCGCCGGCCCCCCGGTGCGCGCGCGGCCCCGGCCGCCCCGCCGCCGCCGGGCGCCGGCTCTCCGGGCGCCGGCCTCCCCCGCGGCCCCAGCGCGCCCGTCTCCCCGCCCCCCCGCCCCGGCCCTCCAATCTCCCCCCTCCCGGGCCGCGCGCGCCCCTATCCCCCCGCCGCCCCCCGCTTGACCCCGTCGGCGCCCCCGCCGCCCGCCGCCGCCCCGCCCTCGCCCGCCCACCCCGCCCGCGGCCCCACCCGCCCCCGCGCCGCTATATTCCGCGCGCCCGGCGAGTCGCCCCAGTCTCCCACTTAGAATAGTTATGCTAGTATTTTTTTTTATTTTGAGTCTGAGAGTGCAACACAAAATTAGAGTCGATAGATTCTGTTTTTCGGTGATGGTAAACAGAAACAATGCTGCAGTTGTATCCTGGGAATCTGAGCGCTATGCAACCGTCACACTAACGGGGCGTTTAAAGATTTAAGGAAAGAGATTAACCATCTCGACTCTGCAATTCTTCTTTATTCATTTTCTTTGGTATTGTAATTTTTATTTATGTTCTTAATATCTTTACAAATATTAGTTGTCTCCATTGTAGTAAAATAAGGTTCATACACTCTTAAATCTTTAAAATTGTTTTTGCCTTGCACTAACAATACTGATATTTGTGAAGTTGTTTTTTTTTTGTTAAGAACAAGTTGAGAAGGTGCTGGAATAGAATTTGTTGGATTATTTCAAAATAATCATTATGCGACTTGGACCAATCGGTTATTAGTTTTAATCGCTTTCTAACTTACAGGGTCTGTGCATATATCATTTATGTTCATTTTTTGATCATGAGTTGGATTCATCTCTGAGCATTCGTTTCATAACTTACGCTTCTTATTGCATGATCTGTTAGATTATTTTTTAAAATAATTTTTCTGCAATTTCCAGGAATTTTTTGCATGAGAATTGTTAACGAAAACTGATAAGACTTTAGAGCTTTCCTCTTGACATCTCAAATTTTGTTATTAAGTAGTCAAAACGTTTCTCTAAATTGGTCAATGTGTGTTAATGCCTTGACTAGGTTAAGATAATTATTTGTTTTAATTATTAAAAATGGCTAACGTTTTGATTTGGTGTTTCAGATTGGTGAGCTAACTTAATATAATTATTAAGTGTATGTCTGAGTATAAAAGAAGGAAAATGATTTAAGTTTCAAGTATGGTGATACTATGCTTATAAAGAAACATTTCGATCTTTAAAAAGATCAAAAGATATTGATGGAAATCGATTTCGTGAGTCGACGCCCCAAATTAAATTTGGGAGAGGTCTGCCACATATGAATCATTTTCCATAAATAGTATAATGTTGTTGATAATGATCAAAAATTCATATTTTATCAATGCTTTAACGTGAGCCGTATAAAGATTGATTATGGAAAAAAATGAGAAATCTCATATTAATATGACTGAAACTGACATGTTTATTGTAGTTTCTAAAGTTAAAATGGTTGAGAATAACCATATATAATTGTGGTTTGATGACATAATTAATATCTTGTAATGATATGTATATTTGCTAAAAAGCAAAAAGAAATGTTTTTGGAAAAATCCAAAACATATAAGTTGGATTTATAAATCAACTTGAGAGAACTATGAAAATAGTTGTATGTAAAATGTGAATTTCTGAAAATGAAATTTTTTTGTGGAAAAGTATATTAATTTTCGAAATTGCTTTTTATTCATTTAAATCTAAAAAGAGTTGTAGATCAATTTCTCTAAACTCTTAAGAGATGTTAAATGTAAATATGCATATTTTAAGTTATCACAAGAAATGTGGGGGAAGCTTTGCTTACCATATAAAGTCATTGGCAAAAGACCACATGAACTTAGTGATAATTATCACAATATGACAAAAAAAAAACTAATGCCATGCATTGAGTTAATTGTATATAATGGTTAATTGTATCTTAAAAGAAGATGACAAACATCATTGGACAATTGATCTCGACTAATCTCAAGAGATTATGTTCATTATGATGACAACCTAGGATCCTTATATTAAAGGTGTGTCATGAGATCATACTGTTATATCATCAAGAGGAATGGGTTAAAGCCTATGAAAATTAAGATGAAGTTTGGCGGTAACTCTACCTAACTGACTGGAGATCCCAAGAAATAGGTTCAAGGAGACAACTAAGTCAAACTAAATCTGCCCAAAGCACTGTAAGACTTCGGTCTATACCCAGTTCCTATGATGATTAAACAGTGCTACATGTAAGGAATAGAGGATAAGCATTTGCTTTTAATGATTTGTGTCCATAGCTTTGAGATATGAATGGAGTAGTACATGATACTCCTCTAAACAAAGCTAATGGAAAATCACCTTGTGAGTGTGAAATGGGGCCGTTTCTAGGAGAATGAAGGAAAGGCTATATTCTCCAAGTTCACTCATGATTAACCAGGACTGTTCACGGCCAAAATGAACACAACAGAGAACCTAGTTTTGTGAGAGAATGAAGCTGTGTTATAGCTATTGTCTCGGTTTACACCAAAGTCCGGGGGGTTCAAGATATCATGGCCACCTCCTGTTCGAGTAAATCCGATAGCTATTAACAATGACTGGTTCAAGGCTGAAAAATGCTACCAACTCATCATGCAGTGGATTTTTCGCTTGTACTCTCAAAAGTCCTTAAGTAGACTCTTGTTGAGTCTTGTCTAGGAAGTCAAGTCTATCGAGTCGTCTAGTGTCTAGAGACATTTCTATTCATGTGGGGGATTGTTGGAACTATTTTTATGGACATTATGAATAGTGTATTCATATGTCAAAAATGAGTTTTATGTGAATGAGAAATGGAGGTTCAATGTGAGTGATTTGAGAAACTTATACAAAGTAGCAAATACACACATTGGAAATTTGATTGGATTTAGGTTTTGATTTGTTAGTTGGACTATATGTTCATTAACATAATCTTATAAACCAAATATATGTTGATCTTTTATATTGATAAAATATAAAAAAGAAATCCATTTGAAAGTATATTATTTGGTTTGATTTGGTCAAACAACAATAAGTTTACTTTTTAATTTCTTGGTCAAAATGTGAAATAAGTTCACATAATAATTGACAAGAATTAAACTCTCCATTAGTGCACCATGGAGGTTTCATTTCTTTGTTGAAAATGAAACTTTGTGCTTCTCATTATTTTTCTATAAAAGGGCTTGTTAGCATTATAGAAAAAGATATCCAATAGATCTAAGAAAAGAAACAAGTCTCCCACTTAGAATAGTTATGCTAGTATTTTTTTTTATTTTGAGTCTGAGAGTGCAACACAAAATTAGGGTCGATAGATTCTGTTTTTCGGTGATGGTAAACAGAAACAATGCTGCAGTTGTATCCTGGGAATCTGAGCGCTATGCAACCGTCACACTACGGGGCGTTTAAAGATTTAAGGAAAGAGATTAACCATCTCGACTCTGCAATTCTTCTTTATTCATTTTCTTTGGTATTGTAATTTTTATTTATGTTCTTAATATCTTTACAAATATCAGTTGTCTCCATTGTAGTAAAATAAGGTTCCTACAAGATGTATTGAAATGAGAATTTTAGATGATTTGTATTAAAATGATAAATCTACTGTTATTCAAACATGAATTTTGAAAACACATTTAAAATCTACTATTATTGAATTTGACATTTCATAAAATACTTTGAAATCCACTGTTATTGAAAATATTTTAAGTTGGTTTCAAGTGAAGGTTTGGTTGGAATTTCTTAGTTAAAATTTTCAAAACTTAAATCCCATAGTTTTAGATGATATTCTAGAGTAGTTTAACAAAAAAATCACTTTAAACTTTCAAAATTCCGAGCAATTTTATAGCAGTATATCCAAAAATTTGATAAGTGAAGACGTGACCTATAAAATATGGCTTGGAGCGGCGCCGATAAGTCCATTCGTACTGGTTAAGACAGTTTGCGAAATGTTGCATGACACACACATGTATATATATATATATATGTATATATTATATTATGTAAGCTTTTATTTTCTATTTATCTCATAAAAATGTGATCCATACAAAACTTGAATTATTGGAGGTGAGAAGGAGACAAAGCATGCACAAACTTTCATCTCTGTCAAAGACTAAAAAGTAATGAAATAAATGTATGTACTCTTGCCTTCCTGACCTCGAAAAAACGAATTAAAAGTTTATTGCAACTTTATAATGCCTTTTGAGTCTAAATCATTCTAAAGTTTCCATGAACTGACCTCCAAAAGTATAAACGTCTTTTAAAACTTTTATTTGGAAGTAGTGCATAGGAACTAATTACCTCTAAGTAGTCCAAGAGTATACACTTCATTTTCACAACTGAAAATTAAACTACCTTTCTCCACTAAGTTGAAACTCTTGAGGGACTATATGTGTATCTCAAGTGGAGACACGAATCAAGCGTTCGTCGTAGCACATATTTCCTCGCTAAACTCTCATAACTTTACAAGGATAGATTTCGTCGTAAACACGGACCTACATTTCCTCGTAAAAGACACGCAATATATCCACGTAAAATACACGCTAATATTTCCTCGTTAAATACACGTAAGCCTTCCTCGTAACTTACTCGTTAAATTTCGTTGTAATCTCCACATAACTATTTCCTCGTAAAGTCCACGCTACGGTTCGTAGATAATTCCACGTAAAATTAACGACGAATTTACTTCGAATCTTATTTTTCTGCATTGATAATTAATTATAATAAAATATATAAAATATTTAAAAAATAATTAAAATTAAAATAATAGAAGAAAACAAAAATATTTTATACATATTTAAGTTTTAAATTTATATTACAACAAAAAGTAATAAAAAGAGCTAGGGGTTCTGGGAGTCGTCATTCCTTTTGTTCATCTCATCATGTCGGTTTGGCTCTGGAATGCCCAATTGTCTCTGTCTCACAGCTAACATCATCTCCAATTGCGGATTTCCAGCCGCTAGAATGTCCAGGAAACCCTCGAGTGAACTCATTTGAGCTTGTGTCGTGCTCAAATCAGAACGCGTCGCGTTCAACTCCGAACGCAGCTGAGCAGTCTCATCTTCCCGTCGCTGAGCATAAGATGATTTTGCTCTTGGGACATCGTTAACGGAACCAATCCCCAATATACGTCCCTTTTTCCTTGGGACGACCTTTAAAAGAATTAAAAAAAATAATGTTAGCCAATAATAAAAGGTTAGATATTAAACGAATAACAATAATAAAAAATTTTACCCGTTCGTAAATCTCATACACTTCAGCTGTGGATAATGTGACGGGTATCCCATCGGGGAACTGCTGAGTCAGCTGGGTTTGGCGCTCTTCAACCCGAGCAACAACATCGTTGTAGATTTTCTCGGACCTAGGATCTGCAAATTGCCCAGCCTTGTTCTTGTGGGTCCTCTCGTAAATTTCCTTTTAATTGAGATTATTTTAATTTAAAAATAATTAAATTAATTAACAAATCCACATCAATAATAACTGTAATCCTCTTCATCAAAAGAGAGGGAAGGCAATCAAGCGACGTTTAACTTTAGACTTCTGGTGTTAGAAAAAAAGCCACAACTTTCTTCCTTCGTCGATTAAAATCATTTGAGTTGACGTTATTGCTTTCGTCCGAAGTCATCTTCTCCGATATCGTCTTCGCCGAAATCATTTTCTCTGTAATTGTCTTCTCTGAATTCGTCTTCTCCCCAATTGCCCGAAATCGTCTTCTCTGATTTGTTATGGCTGAGTTTGATCTATATTGTGGTTGAATTAAATTTCTATTGCGGCTGAGTTATAAATTATGTTGTGGCTGAGTTAGTTTTCTATTGAGGCTAAGTTATATATTATATTGTGGTTGAGTTAGTTTCCTATTGCGGCTAAATTATATATTATGTTGTGGTTGTATTAGCTTTTCTATTGCGGTTGAGTTTTATATGTATTTTAAGATCAGATGGATGTTTCTGAAGATCAAGCACGAGATTAACCTCCAAGACTTTACAATGAAGGGGCTTTTAATTTAGAAAATAAAGATATTAATCAAAATTTCCATATGGGAAACTTCCCTAACGTCGGAGAAGCAATAAGATGTGATGTGTGGGAACACGTGAAGGAGTTTCTTGTTGGAATAATTGCTAAGCTAGATGATAGCAAATGTGTGTGGTTTGGTAGGACTGTAGACTATCACTGGGCTAAACACAGATCACTGCCAATATGAAGTTTTGAACACAACGGAGGACATGATATGTTAAAGCAGTTCAACTGATTATTCATGAACCTTTTTATTTTGTATTTGACTTATGGTATGTTTATATAACTCAGTTGTGTCATTTAGATAACTCAACCGTATCATAATTATATAACTCATACATACCTCAAAATACCATCAAATTGGAAAATGTTTATGTAACTCAGACGCGTCGTTTAGATAACTCAGCCATATCGTAATTACATAACTCAGCTATACCTCAAATATACCTAAAATCAGAAAATGTAATTGAAGTACTTTAAAAATTTATAATGAAGCTCCTCTTATTAATATCAAGTGAATATAAATCAACTGAATGTGTATATTTTTCTAATTTACAAGTTGAGACTCTAACTTGATCTTGAGATATATGTTGTATTACAATTACTTAAAACCTTACATAAACCATATACAATGTTCTTTTAATTGAATGTGTATACTTTCTTATATTTCTTAGTGGACACACTAAACCCTAATTTTATACCTTAAACTCTAAACCCTAACTCCTATACCTTAAACCCTAAACTATAAATCCTATAAGTCAGCCTTTAAGTTTAATTTATATCGCTATGTTTCGTATTTTGGGCGGGAACAATTTGGTAGGTCACATCCTCAATTTTATCTCGTGACGTTTTGTCATTCTATATTTCTCTCTATATATTTCCCTTCTCTTAACACTCCAACCCCCCCCCCCGTTATAAACTATGGTGAGGGTGCCTTGGTTGTCAGAACAACTGTTACGTGGTTTAGATTTTTACACTATCTCTTACAGGCTATCCGAGAGATTCTTCGTGAGGGCTGAGTTCATAAGTGGCCAATTTACTGCTTCTTTTCCGATCATTTTAAGGAACACAGATTTCTTATAATCACTGTAAGCACCATTTATGTTTCCATATAGATTTAACAACAAACTTGGTGGGATTCGAGGCATAATTTGACAGCTTGGACACATTTTAATCTGGTGGATAGAAAGCTATTTCAAAATAAAATATGCACGTTGAAGAGGATATGGGAGTGTGGCGGCGAGAAGCCTGAGTGGACGTTAAATAGAGTTTGGCTTGATCTCATCGATATGTTTAATAAGTCTGGGCATGATAATTTTGGTTTTTGAATGTAATTTGATATGTTTATTGTATTTGACTAATTTATGTTTATATAAATCCGCCTTTATGTTTATGTAACTTAGACTTTATGTTTATATAACTTAGCTATTATGTTTATATAACTCAGCCGTTATGTTTTTATAACTAAGTCGTTATGTTTTCATAATTCAGCCTTGTCGTTTATATAACTCAGCTGTGTCATTTAGATAGCTCAGCCAATATGTTTATATAACTCAACCATGTTATTTAGATAACTCAGCTGTTATATTTTAATAACACAATCATTAAGTTTCTATAAGTCAGTCATTATTTTTTTTACAAGTCAGCCATCAAGTGTAATTTATTCATGCGTATTAATTTATCTCACGACGTTTCGTGTTTATAGCGAATTAAATATAGAATACATATTGAGTTTTTAAATTATATTCATGCATATTAATTTATCTCGCGACGTTTTGCGTTTCCATATTAGGCGTGTGAATATGTCTAAACTCGAGACGTTTACAATATCGAGATGATAAGACGTTTTCTTCTTTAAGAAAAAAGTAAGCATCGTCGTTTCTGTGTTTCTTGTCACAGTTCAAAATCAGCAATTAAAGTTATCTTCTTCTGCAAAAGTTATGATTAGGGTTCTAATTTTTTTTTTAAAATATGTCTTCCTTATATAACCCAATTTCATCATGTATTTTAGGTAAGTGGATTTCGATTTTGTTCGTACCAACTCTTGTTGAAATTAATAGGATTTCGTTGCCGAAAACTTAAACATGTGAGGTAGAAATGTGGATAGAGAATCGCCGAAACAATGTTGGTGTGGTGAACCCTCTAATATATTTACATCTGGAACAAATAAAATCTAAGAATATTGTTTTATTGCTGTGCAAAAGGATGTAATAAAGTTATGATTAAAGACGTACTCGTTCGATTTTCCTTATGCTTAGAAAACCTTTCAACAGTCGAGTATTGGAGACATAAACTGGTAGATGTTTTCAAAATTTTATTCGAGAACATGTAGCTTAGCTGAACCTGATGGCTTGAAGAAGCTGTAATATAAACCCTAATATGACTTTGTAACGTTAATAATGACATGGAAAATAAAAGCTGATTACATGGAAAATCGGTATGTCAGTCACCAAACGAACACATAACTCAACCTATATAAATCAACCATCAAGTACAAATGTAAGTCAATCGCAACGTGAATCAGCCGTAGTTAGGTTGGAAAATATTAAGTCAGTTGTATCGTCAAATAAATCAGCCGTCAAATGAATGCTATTGTAGTAATTAATCTTTCACTAATAAGTCAGCCGTAATTATACTAAGTTTACTATTAATCTAGTTCAATACGGCTGATTATATGTAAATCAGCCGTAACATACTCCCATAAGTCAACCGTAAATTTTAATAACTCAGCCACTCGACGATCACGAAATCGCCGCAAAACATAACTCAGTCGTGTTCTTATTACAACTCAGCCAAGTTCTTTGATAAATCCATCCCTGCCGATGTATAATCAGCCCTAACTTGTGTGTAAGTCAGCTGTTTTCTCATAAATAAGGCCAGATTTTTGTAAATCAGTTGTAACTTACTGCTAATTTATGTTTATAGTAGCTTTATCTCATAAGTCACCGTCGTTCCTATAAGTCACCCACAATGTAACATAACTAGCCATTAACGATTTCTTTAGTGACGCTTGATTTTTCTGACGTGGCACTAAAAATATAGGTGACATTCTTGTAAATTACGTTTTTTTGGTCATAACGTAATAAAATGACACGTTGAATATTGAAAAAAATAGTAATAATAAAAAGAGTTTACATGGTTCTGATCATATTATCTTATTTGTGTGCTGTTTAAGTTAATTTCTTTCTAACTTTCTAATCATCATCAGTGTAGTTTTCTTTGTTATAAAACGCTGAGGGATATTAGTTTCCTTCCATCAACTTTAAAAACCAAATGATATTATTAAATAAATATTGCTCAACTGATCTTAAAGTTTGACAAAAGACATTGAAATCGTGATTTGATATACATTTATGGACGCGTAAGACATCTTTCTTTTTGTCGCCAATGAAAAACACTTAGAACCTGGTGTATATAACTAAATGTTTAGTAAACGAAAGACATAAAACTACTCTATTAATCTTAAGCAATACAAGTTTTATGTTAGGAGTATTAAACAAATTAAGAAACTCATTGCATTACTTTTTTTGCTAGTACATTACATCCACGTTGTGAACCAAATCAGTTTTCGAGTGATTGCCGGACTATATAGTAGGACACCATAGTATTATACAAAATCTAGCTTTTATCTGTATCCATTAGAACTAGAGACTAAAAAAACATGTTAAACTAATGGTTTACTTTTATCTCAATTTAATATAAACTAATGACATTGAGAAGGATGGATCATTATCTTTCCCTCTATTATTTGCATCACGTAAATTGATGGTCCCATCTTTATTAACATTTGAGTAAGTGTACCCTTGCAAATTTTGAAAGTAAAGGGTGAACCATTTTTAGATTAATCAATGAAATAGTTCAACAATTCAGTTATTATATAGTCAGATTAGGTGACTTAATTAATTAGCTAACTCTTTACGGGTCCATATTATAAAGGTATATACAACCAAATAAACAATGTAATAATATAGGTACAACAATACGAACAATAGCTCTTTATTAAACAAAACGAACAAGCAACAATAAATTAAGAATATAGATTTATCTTACTGGCTGTAGTTCAACCAAAAATTATAAAACATCGTACATATCACACACTGTATAGTGTATATACATTATTATATAATCAGGTACATATACCAACTAATGATACTAAAATGTTACATTGCTAGTCAAAAAACTCAGATTTTGTAGTTGAGTTGGTAGCCACAAAACCAACCCTAAGAAACTTCACCACCTCAAATCACGTTCC